>PVIJ01005776.1:0-99772 GCA_004024925.1 Scalopus aquaticus | reverse complement strand
GATCACGCGCTCACTCCACCGAACCCTCACCTGGCATGTGAACAGCATGCAGGTGGGTGGAACTGACTGCGGTCTCTAGTCCGGCCTCCTCAGCCCACACCCTCTTTTTTCAGGCGCCATCTTGTAATGGCGGCCGAGACCACGCCGCGCTCCAGGCGCCATCTTGTAATGGCGGCCGAGACCACGCCGTGCTCCAGGCACCATCTTGTAATGGCGGCCGAGACCACGCCGCGCCCCACGATAAAAGCTGCTGCCTGCCTCCGCTGATTACCGAACTTGGTGTCGCGTCTTTCTTCCTGCTGGACGGGGAACCGCGCGCGACACAACATCCATTTATGATAAAAGCCCTTGAAATCCTTGGGATAGAAGGAACATACCTCAACATAACAAAAGCCATATATGACAAACACACAGCCAACATTTTCCTCAATGGTGAGAAGCTGAAGGTCTTCCACTAAGATCAGGAACAAGGGAAGGATGTCCACTCTCACCATTGCTTTTCAATATAATACTGGAAGTCCTGGCCAGAGCAATAAGGCAAGAGAAAGACATTCAAGGAATCTAAATAGGAAAAGAAGAAATTAAACTGTCTCTGTTTGCAGACAATATGGTAATATATACACAAAACCCTAAAAACTCCATAGAATAAAGACTCCAAATTATAGACCAATTCAGTAAAGTAGCAGGATACAAAATCAACGCACAAAAATCAGTAGCCTTCCTATATGCAAACACCCAATATGAAGAAGAAATTAAGAGATCCATCCCCTTCAAAATCGAAACCAAAAAAATCAAATATCTGGGAATAAATCTAAAAAAAGATGTAAAGGACTTATACAAAGAAAACTATAAAACACTGTTGAAAGAAATACAAGAAGACACAAGTAAATGGAAAGACATCCCCTGCTCAAGGATTGGAAGGATTAACATTATCAAAATGGCAATCCTACCAAAAGCAATTTACAGATTCAATGCTATTCCAATAAAAATCTCAATGAAATTCTTCAAAGAAAGAGATGAAATACTGATGAAATTCATATGGAACCACAAAAAAACCCTCATAGCTAAAGCCTTCCTGACTAAAAAGAAAGAAAACGGAGGAATTTCATGCCCTGATTTCAAACTATACTACAAAGCTGTAATAACTAAAACAGCATGGTACTGTAATAACAAAAACAGACACGAAGACCAATGGAACTGAACAGAATACCCAGAATTAAAGCTGCATATCTATGAACAACTAATCTTTGACAAAGGAGCAAAGAAAATGCAGTGGAACAAGGACAGTCTACTCAATAAATGGTGCTGGGAAACTGGACAGCCACATGCAAAAAAAATGAAGCTAGACTACTACTTCACACCCTGCACAAAAACCAACTCAAAATGGGTAAAAGACCTAGATGTAAGACCTGAAACCATAAAATTTATAGAAGAAAATATAAGCAAAACTCTACACGACATACATCTCAGCAAAATCTTTAAAGACACATCCCCCAAAGTGAAGGAAGTGAAGGACAAGATAAACATGTGGGATTACATCAAAATAAAAAGCTTCTGTACAGCAAAAAGAGACATTAACCAAAACTAACAGACACCCTACCAACTGGGAAAAGATCTTTGCACATAATACATCCGATAAAGGACTAATAACAAAAATTTACAAGGAACTCACACAACTCAACCAAAAAAAAGCCAATAACCCAGTCAAAAAATGAGCAGAAGAGCTAAAAAGGCACTTCTCCAAGAAAGAAAAGCAAATGGCCAACAGATAAATGAAAAAATGCTCAACATCACTTATAATCAAGGAAATGCAAATCAAAACCACTATGAGATACCACCTCACACCTGTGAGGATGGCACACATTAAAAATGCAGGCAATAACAAATGCTGGAAAGGATGTGGAGAAAAAGGAACTCTTCTATACTGCTGGTGGGAATGCGAACTGGTCCAACCACTATGGAAAGCTGTATGGCGATTCCTCAAACTGCTAAACATGGAGCTTCCATACTACCCAGCAATATCACTTTTGGGAATCTACCCAAAGGACGCAAAAACACTAATCCAAAAAGATACATGCACCCGTACGTTCATTGCAGCACTGTTCACAATAACAAAGGTATGGAAGCTACCCAGATGTCCAAAAATAGATGATTGGATAAAGAAGATGTGGTACATATACACAATGGAATACTATTCAGCATTCAAAGAAGATAAACACATGCAATTTGCAGCGACATGGATGGAATTAGAAGGGATCATACTCAGTGAAACAAGTTAGAAAGAAAGAGAAAAATATCGAATGGTTTCACTTACAACAGGACTATAGGGAAACCAAATAGGAAAGAGACACTTGGAGGGGGCGAGGGGGAGGCTAAGGGCACAAAATGAAGTAGAAAAGGACACAAGGGACCACGGAGATGGATCATGGGTGAATTGGTGGTGGGTTACCCAAGGGGAATATAAAATGTAAAAGATATAAATAACAATAAAAATATATATTTATATAAAAAAAGAATATGGCTCTTGTTTTTTGTTTTTAATTTTCCTTATTATAACCACAGTCATGCAGCAGTGCTGGGTGAAGGGTTTCTAGTGCTGTTTGCTAAGAGACAGTCTACAAATTAAGCATCTAAAGTTAGTCATTGCCTCTAGTATTTTTTCACAGATTCAGATCACATTTGTTCTCTACACTCACAGTAGCAAATGACTGTTTTTAGTGGCAAATAGTCCACTCCTACACTGGGGAGGCAAACCATATGTAATTAAAAGTAGAAAAGGGCATCAAACACTTTAAGGTCGTTCGTTAATGTATTACCTTTCTTTTTTTTTCTTTTGCAAAGACCATAATGACTTAATTATGTCTGGTTATATTTTCTCTTAACTTTTCAAAGCACTTTTACATCTCCAGGTCTCCTTTCATTGTAGACTTATAATCACCTGTACAGAAGGTAGGGGAGGTTCTATTGAATCCATTTGAGAAATGACGAACCCGAGACACAAGGAGTTAATTGTAGAGCAGTAACAGGACCCAGGATGACTGACTCCAAACTAGACATTTTATCTTGTAGATCACAAGCCAGAGCCCCCTGGTAGCCAGTAAATAATTACTGTAGAAGCTAGACAGAAGTTGAAACCATTCCCAAGCACTCATCTTGGGCTTACAGTTTTTAAGTTCCATCAAAAAAAAAAAAAAATCAGAGCAGCTGTTTGTCTTTGAAAGGAATGGAGCTTTATATGCTGAGATAATAACACATCTAGACCAGTGGCTTTTAATCAATGGTTACTTGGCCTCCAACCCTTTGTCTCACCCCTACCCCCAAGGACATCTGGCAACACCTGAGACATTTTTGGTTGTCAAAACCAAAATGAGAATATTACTGGCATCTAGTGGGTAGCAGCTAAGGATCCTGATAATTATCCTTCAAAGCACAGAGGACAGCCTCCTTGACAAAGAGTGGTCAGACTCATAGTATGGCTAGTACTGAAGTTTGAGAAACCCTGCTCTAGATTTCTTTCTGCCTTGGTCACTGGTGATTGGTGTGCCCTCTGTCATATCCACCATGAGAATGATATAAACTGATGGACAAAACTGCTGCCTTTCTACCCCATATTTGGTGCTTCCTCTTAATTCCTCACCCTTTCCTCAATCCTTGAGAGAAATTGTCCTCTCTGCCTCCCAGCTTACATCATATCTCCAGTTCCCTTTATTCCACTCATATCTCCAGTTCCCTCTTCTCCACTCTGGCCCCTTTTGTTGCTTTCTAAGTCTGGGCAGATCCTGGGGGGTGGGGGAGGGTAGGTGGAGCTGCAGGTCTCAAAAGCACCACCAGGAATGCTATTATTTCTGGCAGAATGTCTGAGTGGAGGAGGCAGAAGCCTGCTAAAGTGCTTTAGAGAAAACCCACAGGCTAATTTTCCTAGAAGTAGAGTAAAGGTCTCTTCTTCTAGAAGGAGAATAAACAATTATATCCCACACTCCCTACACATTGTAACTTTGAACTATACATAGGTAGTCTTTGGTCATGCAGTTATTTTCATCTTGCTTTTAGACAATGGCAGAATTGAATGTCCTAATAAGAAGTCCGTTTAAGAGGAGTCTGAGAGGGAATCTGATGCTTTGGTGAGAAGGAGGTATGGTGAGACAAGTCCTTTGGTATTTTATTTTCCGGAAGAATGCTGGTATGGATGAGAAGCATTGTTTACATCTCGGTAGTAATGGTTAGAACCACCTGTCCTCACTTATTGATCTCTTAAACATGATTGGGCTAACCATGACTATTTTAATCAGTTTCACTAGGGTTGGCTTTGAGTTAGGTAAAATATTTCAGTCACCTTCAGCTGTCAGTCTTCCTTATCTGAAGTGTCTGCTACCTCAGCTGTTCTCAAGGCTGAGATTTGGGTGCTCCTGAGACTTTTTCAGGGTTCAACTTTTTTCATAATATTAAGATGCTATTTGCCTTTTTCTCTGAGCCATTCTCCTCACTAAATTTTTCACTAATGACTGTAATGGTAGGGAGAACTGCCGGTACCTTGGTCTAAACCTAGCAGAGGCTCTAAAGTATACTAGTTGTCATTGTATTCTTATCTTCCACCCACTAACGGTGAAAAGACAGTTCAGTTCCACTGAAGCAGGTCCTCATGGAAGCAGTAAACATTACTAATTTCATTAAAACTTGACCGTTGGATACCCATATTCTTAGTATTCTGGGTGGTGAAGTGGGAAGTCCAAATAAAGCGATGTGGTTACATAATGAAGTGTGGAAAGTGCAAGAATGTTATGGAGGAAAGGCACGCACTCAAATTGAGTTGCAAGCAAAGTAACCACTTTTTTCATGGCACACCACAATTATTTGAAATGACAATTGAAAGACAGACTATGGATATTCAAATTTGGGTGTTATGTAGAACTTTTCAGAAAAATAAATGAAGTGGCTTGTCATTGAAGGGGGAAACAACAAGTTTTACCAAAGTAAAAATTTGAGTTTTTAAGCATATGTCAGAATTTTGGAAAATTTGTATCCACCACTTTGAGTTGACAGTTTCCCTTCATTAAAAGAACTTTCTGGTGAGATGAATGGTGATATTGAAACAGGGGCGGAAGGGGCACAGGGTGTCCAGTTCCTTCGTGGTTGCCAACTGAAAGCAGGTCGAATGGGGGTACAACTGCCCAGGCTCTGAGGCAAGACCACCAAAAAAACCCAAAAGACCAGAAGGCCAAACACAAAGGACAGCGCCTGATGAGAGGACAGGTCACTGTCTGTGGGTTCTCACCGCACGCACAATTGCAAGAGACTTCAGGCTACAGGAACAACAAACATGGGGCATATTTTACAGACGGGGGAAACAGAGAGCTCACTGCATCCTCAAGTGGCAGCCCCCTCACCCAGAACGCATCGGGGATGGCAGCTCTTTGTGAGGTGTTGGGTTAGACCAACAAACAACTCTTTGAGACACCAGGCCCAGGGCCTCTGGGTCTCCTTTCAGGCAACGTCAGAGACAGGACCGGAGGCCCAGTCTCTGCAGAGTCCTTCAGCTTCTCTTCCTGTTCGTAGGACTGCTGCTGGATGCTTCTTTTCTTCTTTCTTCCTCGGATGCCAGGAACGAACTTCTTTCTTCTCTCTTCGGAGTGTGGAACCGTCGTTTTTCTGGAGCTAGTGTCGTAGTCTTCTCCTGTTCTTCTCTTCAGGGGCCTCCTTCTCTCTCGGGCTGGCGTCCTCTCTTTTTTTTCTCTTCTGTTTCCTGCTTCCCTCTCGGGGCCCTCCCATCCTGGCTTATATCCTCCCTCAGAGTACTATCTACAAGTCTGATTGGACCATTTTTCAATCCTGGAGCTGATTGGACCCACCCATCAGCTCCTAGCACCTGATTGGTCCATTCAAAATGGCAGTTACTGGACAGGAGCAACTGCCACAACTGCTCTTGGAGCAGAGGGGTAAAAGGCACCACCGCTCCTGCCAGCTCCCACTGCTAAGGCAGCTTGGTTCCGGTAACAATATGAATGAATGTGATATTTTAGCATTGTATAAGGAGTGTGCCAACATTGGGAAGATCTAAATAAGCTTATATTCTGATATTTTCAATATGACCAAATGAATAATGTCATCAAATTATGGATGGGTGAAAATTCATTAAAGATGCAAAATAGACCAGTGAATTTTAAGGTAGCAGTGTAGGAAAGTTTATTGATATAAACTTTGTATTCATAAAAAGCAATGAACCAAGTTCATTGGTTTCTGATTCCACATTGCAATTAATCTTTAAGAAACTACCACTTACTGGGTTTTGATATATTATTAAATAGTCACATCAACAATTATCTGAAGAGGCTGTTAAAATACCCTTTCCTTTTCTGACTACATATCTTTGTAAAGCCAAATTTTTTTCATATCCCTCAACCAAAACATGTTGCAACAGATGGAATACAAATGTGGATAGGAGAAGCCAACTGTCTTGTATTAAGTAGACTTTAAAGAACTTTTCAGAAATATAAACTAATACCTCTCTTCTTACTATTTTTCTTTGTTTTAGAGAATATAGCTATTTCTTATAAAATTTACTGGTGTTAACATATAATAGGTTCATTTTTATATTTCAATAAATATTTTTGCTTTAATTTGTACCATGGTAAATATTAATAGCTAAAATGCATAACACAAAGAGTCCTGAGATAACAATTGAGAACCCCTGATGAAGAACAAAAATTGTAATATGGGCACTGAAAACATTATCTCTTCAAAGCAAATATGGGTTATTCCCTTTCCTCATTTAAAAATATTAATGATTACATTTGGATGGTGCTTTGTACTTTTCAGCCCTAGAGGTCAGGCATTATTTTCTTCATGTTATACTCAGGAAAACTGAGGTGAGAACAATCAAGCAGCTTATGCTAAAACAGAGAGGAAGTGAAAAAACTAGAATGACTGGCCTCCCTGGTGGCTCAACAGGTTAAGTGCAGCACTATGAAGCTATCCAGAGCCACTGTAGCATGAGTTTGATACCAGGCCAGGGAGATTCCCACATGGCGCAGCAGACCTCTCCTGTCTCGCCCACTGCTCCCTTTAGCAGTGTATTTCAGTTGATCTGCCTGTTCTGCTCCCCGCTCTGTCTCTGGTGAATCCTCTCACTACTCCACACCTCTGGCCTACACCCCAGCTTGTATGCATAAATAAATAAATCTGAAAAAAAAAAAACTAGGATTACACTATATTTTTCAATTTAAAATGTGTCATATTTCTGTAATACTATTATATAGGTTCAAATTATTATCAATTTGAAAACAGAGGGGTTAAGTTACTTTCAGGTAACAAACATTAATCAAATCATGTTGAGTTTGAGTTATGCTCTTTATGTTGACGTACAAATTATTTCAAATTCTGAATTAGTAATGCCTAAAGTAATGTTTATATAGAATGCCTAAATGAACACACACATATATATGTGCCCATTATATTAGATTGAGCTATTTAAAACTATCTACATTCTTTCATTTTTGACTTATAAAAATGACGATTTCATATGGTTCAGCCTAATACAATTTAAAGAACAGAAAATACTAATACAGTTTTAAAATTTGTACTAAAAAGAAGGAAACCAGTCTGTGTATAAACCCCAACCCTTATTCCTATACTCCAGTAATTAAAGTAACTATTACGAACAATTTCCTGTATATCCTTCTGGAAATTGTCCATGTTATGCAATCTACGGTGATGAAAATCAGAGCAATGGTTGCTATTTGGGGATTTGTTATTGGCTAGGAAGAAATTCAGTGGAGATTTCTAGGATGCTGGATCTATATTTTGACCTAGGTAGTTGTGACAAGGATATACATACACATGTAGTACTTAATATATGTACACATGTAGAAAGTAAATTTCAAGATTAGTGCTTTTGCTCTTAGAATATTGAATTTTATATATGAATACTGAATATTGAATATGCTATATGAATATTGAATGCTATATGAATATTTCTTTCCAAATAGCAACCGTTGCTCTCTTTTTCATCATTATAGGTTAGTTTTGGCTGTTCTTAAACTTCATGTATATGGAATCACACTGCATGTTTTATGTTTGTGCACCTGGTTTTTGTTCAATATCAGTTCTCTGTGACTGATCCATATTATTGTGTGAATAGTAGTTTGTTGTTCAAATTGCTGTATAGCATCCCATTACATCAATTTATCCATTCTACTATAGCTGGATGTTAGGCTTTTTGTTTATAAGTTTTAGATATCATGACTAAAGATGCTATGAACAGTCTCTACATGTCTTTCAGTGGACATAGTCATTCATTTTCTTTGGTATATTTTAATCTGATTTTGCCTGCATTTGAATGTGTAAATGTGCCCATAAGGACAGCCCTTTATCGAGGAAGCGCAGCATACCCATCACACTAGCAAATAGTGGTAGAAAGCAGGTGGGTGAAATATAAAAATTCTAAGTGACACTTGGGAAGATTTTAGTTGTAGAAATGTAAAGAAAATATAGTATAAATAAAAACAAATGTTTTAGTAAGATACTATTTACGTGAGTGTTAGTGTGGTGGTGGATGCTCGTCATGAAGGAACTCTGCCAGTAGGATGGTGGGGAAAGAAACTATTGATGAGACTAGAACTGGTGGCTTTTTCTGATGAAAGATATCAAGTAGCAACAAACTAGCTAAACTTACCTCTGTGATTTCAATTACATTCTTTCCAGCACATGCTTATCTGCTTATTTTGAGTATAGTATTTAAAAATCCATGTACTATAATACATGTATTCCACATGGAAAAAAACTGAAGTTGCTAATCTGTAAGATTAATGTAATTTGGCATTTTCAAATAAATGATTGTTCTGAAAGAAGGAAAACTATATTAGGAAATTGTATATTTGGTTAAACATGTAAAGTGAGAAGTTCTCAGTTAAGTGGAATTTCATATTATAGTATATTTCTAGTTCACTAAAGATAACCAGAAAACTCTGTTCTCACTGATTAGCATTTTTGAAGTAAATTATCATACTGCTGGTAACATTTTGGTATAGGAACCTAATGTATTATTTAATTAAGAATTTTTGTATTAACATTTAAAATTTTAATGATTACTTCAAAAGACTATAGCTGACTTAAATCTGGAAGACTCTGGAAGCAGAATTCACGAATGAAAAACAGAAAGAATGACTTCAGGGACTTATTAGTCACATACAGGGGATGAAAGAATCAAAGAAAATATTTTAAAATTTGTTGTATTATTACTATTTACTTATTAAATATTACTAAATTAATCTTCTATTTTATAGATTCTATGAGTGTTGTCTTATTGAATGTTCTGGGTAAAAGGTACAGACACTCTCCATCGCCCACGAATCACACCAAAACTAAGCTGAGATGTGATGTAGGAGGGAATCAGGGGTTTCTCCTCAGTTATGAACAGTTTTTAACTGAATGTGTAGGTGGTGATAATGTTAAATATACCACACAAAGTCACAGATTCACATTTTTACTCATAAGGAATTTCTATGGTATACATTCCAGCTGCCAGCCACTTTCAGCTCTGTCTATGGTTTTCACAGCTTCTGCTCTGTGGATGAAATTTGAGATGCAGTTCTTGTAGTAGAATCCAAAATGTTCTCCTATCGTGTTAAGCATGATTCAAGATAGTTGGAGGCTTGCTTTCTTGGTGTTCACATTGGGTCTGCTGCTGCTGAGCTCAGCAGAGAGAAGAGAGAAAAGAAAGCTGTGCTTCTAGGTTGCTAAGAAAAATTGAGAAAAATCACAGAAATGTCCAGAAGTTTTAGAAATTACCTCTGCAGTCAAAGTTTTAGTTCAGTTAGTCATAGAGTAGCTCATTGTATTGTCCTTAGTACACTGTAGAGTCAAAAATGCAATACTGGTTTAAACTGAGTGGTGATGAATACAAAGACTGATCAGTCTAATGTGTTGTTTTCCTCTAGTTCCATTCAGCTACAATAGTGCAAGAATAGAGAAAGTAGAGTTGGACTAAACTGGGGTTGTGCTTTCACCAAGTGAAATAGGGAAAGAGAGTTGAGAGTTTGGTATTGTCAACTATTCATTCTATAACATATAGTTTACATACATAACAATGTTTTGCTATTTGTGTAAGTTTAAATTTTTTTAAGGATTTATTTATTTGGGGTATAGACAGGTGAAAGGACTCACCAGAAACAGAGCCAGGAGCAGAACAGGCAGATCTACTGAAATACACTGCTGAGGGGAGCAGTGGGCGAGGCAGGGGAGGTCTGCTGTGACATGTGGGAAACTCCCTGGCCGAGGATCGAACTCGTGCTGCAGTGGCTCTGGATAGCCTCATAGTGCTGCGACTTAACCTGTTGCGCCACCAGGGAGGCTCCTGTGTAAGTTTTAGAAGCATCTCATCAAGTTTCATATAAAAGCCTTGTAATTTTGATTTGACTCCCATGATCATATTAATCTATCTGTGATTAGGCCCTTCCTTTATATATCCTATAGCTCCTCATATCTTGATGTCTCTATAATGCCTTTCAGTAACTTTACTGACTCTAGTATCAATGAATATGACAAAATGGTGTCTATCACATCCTCGTTTAGTGTTTTCATATTTAAAATTGTCTTATGAAACATTTTCCAGGTTTCATCATAAGTTATGAAATAGTCACTGCTGTCAAATTCTTATTTTGAGATTCAGATAGTTTAGTATTAAAAAAACACTGTAATTTAACAGCTTTTTGGAAATAGTTCTCTTGCAGCTGGTTTTTTTTTTTTGAGTAGACTGTCTTGCCTCTCTCAGAGATATCATGGTATTTCTCCCTTGGTAAATATGACTTTTTGTTTCTTTTCTTTTTAGTCAAGTTCCCTTACACTGCCAAAAAAGAAATTCAATGCATGGGCATCCCTGGTAGCTCAACAGGTTAAGCTGCCCATAGCCACTGCAACATGAGTTCGATCCCTGGGCAGGGAGCTTCCCACATGGCGCAGCAGACCTCTCCTGCTTCGCCCACTGCTCCCCTCAGCAGTGTACTTCAGTTGATCTGCCTGTTCTGCTCCTCACTCTGTCTCTGATGGGTCTTCTCACCCCCCATGACTCTGGCCTACACCCCAGCTGTTATATGCATAAGTAAATAAATCTCTCCCGTTGTGAGCCCTTGTTTGTGTGTATGTAACATCTGCAAATATATTTGATTAATTTCTTATGACTATTGTAACAAAGTGACACAAAGTGGATGTTTATTTATTTATTTATTTTTTAAGATTTATTTATTTTTGCCTACAAGCTGGGGTGCAGGCCAGAGGTGTGGGGTGGTGAGAGGGTTCACCAGAGACAGAGTGGGGAGCAGAACAGGCAGATTGACTGAAGTACACTGCTGAGGGGAGCAGCAGGCAAGGCAGGAGAGGTCTGCCATGCCATGTGCGATTCTCCCCCGCCAGGCATTGAACTCAGCTCCACAGTGCTGCGCTTAATGCATTGCGCCACCAGGGAGGCCCCACAAACTGGGTGTTTAAAAAAACAGGAATTTATTCTGTCACAAGTTTGGAAGCTAGATAAAGGAAATCCAACTGTCCATGCTCCCTCCAAAGCCTCCAAGACCTGTCCCACCTTCTGGAAGCTGCATTTGTTCCTCGGTTTGTGGCAGTATTACTCTATCTAGTTTCTGCGTTTTCTTCACATGGTTGTCATCCCTAAGAGTCTCTACTCTTCTTTAAAAGACACTGTCATATCGAATTAAGGACCCACTTTATTCTAGTATGACCTCATCTTAACTAAGTGTTTGGAACAACCCTATTTCCAGATAAGGTCATGCTAAGATACTGGATGCTAGGATTTCTCATATCTTCTGTCTAAAGAACTAGGGATTAATGGTGGCCCAGCGGGTTAAGTCGCAGCACTATGAAGCTATCCAGAGTCACTGTAGCACGAGTTCGATACTCAGCCAGGGAGATTCCCACATGGCGCAGCAGACCTCTCCTGCCTCACCCACTGCTCCCCTCAGCAGTGTACTTCAGTGGATCTGCCTGTTCTGCTCCCCACTCTGTCTCTGGTGAATCCTCTCACCACCCCCCACCTCTGACCTACACCCCAACTCTTGTATGCATAAATAAATAAATCTTTAAAAAAATGATAAAGAACTAGGGATTAGGATTCAGCTCTCTTTACTAGGGATACAATTTGATGCACAATAATAGGTAATTATGTGTCAAGAGATCCCTCATTAGTTTTTTAGGAATATAAGCATATTCATTTTAATGTTTGACGTCAATAAGAAATTTGAAATGTAAAAGATATAAATAACAATAAAAATATATACATTAAAAAAGAAATTTGAAAAATATAACTTTTACTCTATGAAATGGAGAAAAGATAAAAATACAATTAAAATCTGCAGTGATAAAAATTTTGCATATCAATTTAGCCTTTGTGGGAACTCTTAGTTTTTAATAAAAACTCTTCAAACAATATTTTTTAAAGATATTTGACTGAATCATTGATGTAGTAGTTTTCTTGAATATATGTCCAAGCCAGATTTCTATAAAGTTTCCATATTTGTTTTTAGACATGAGAAAAGTAAAGTTAAAGAAGATCACTTAATAGAACATACTGTGTGACTTCCCTCTTTTTCATTTTCTTACACTGAAATATATAAAATTTCATTCTTTCAAAAGAGGCTCTACAGAATCTCGTTACATTTACAACGTCTTCTGAATACTGTACTAAATCTCCTAAGCACCAGCTTTAATTCAGTGTTGTTGTAACTTTTCTACTATAAAATACATCTTTCTGAGTTGTTTATCCCTCTATTTGGCATAGGCACTAAGAAGAAATTAAAGGTTAAAAATAAACAACAGTGGTCTTAAAAGTGGAGGGACTGAGTAATCACCTAGTTTAGTCCCCTGACTTATAAATGAGGATACGGTGGCTCAGTGAGTACTAAAGGTCACCTTGCTGGGTATGGTGACACTGTTGAATACATCTAGAATCTTGCCCTACTGAGTCACAGCGTCTTTTCTTCCATATCATATTCAAAATTGTACAAAAGGTAAGGAATGACTGGTACTATTTAATACATTTTAAATGCATGAATTGTCTGACAAGTGAATTAGGTCTCTGTTAAAGTTATTAGAAGAGACACATGGCTGGATTTCAGAGATCTGCATAGTTAATATTCACCCTAAAACAGAACTAGCCTCTATTCTAAGCTCTAAATAACACTTTCTTTAAGATAGGCTTAAGGTTTGTTTATAGGACTATCAATCTCAGAGGGGTAGAAGGTGACTTAGAAAAAGGAAAGCTGTTTAAGAAAGTCTAAAACTTTTTTTTGACATTTAAAAAATCTGCACACACGTAAGAGGCTAAGTTAAAATGTAAACTCTTAAATAATGCTCTGTCATGGAACATGAAGTACCATACTACTAGTTCACCTTTGTAGAGGACAAATTAGATTAATGGGAAACTTAGTGTTTTCTCTTTCTGGATCTCTTATTAGTGGTTTTGATGTTGTTTTTTGGAGTTGATGGGTTCACTCTGGGAAAGGTTTCATCGGAGCCCCCCATCAGTGTCATGTGGCGAGTTTCTCCACAACACAGAGACTTTAGATATGCTTAAAAGAATAGGTTTATTAGGGAAAGGGACAGGGAAGTAAAGGACGCTTGCACAGACACAAGTGGGCAGGAAGAGCTGCCCCGAAAGGGGCAGGTTTGCTAAGAGAGAGGCCTGCATGGTTGCAGGCAGGCGGGCAGCCCTGAGGAGAGCTGCCCCTGCTGAGGGAGGTCAGTAAGAGAAGACCCAGCATGGTGCAGTTCAAGGATGGGCAGGAAGGCCGCTGCCCTGCAGAGGGACAGAGTTGGTAAAAAGGACACCTGCATAGGCACAGGTGGGCAGAGGGACAGCTCCTCGGAGCCACTGCCGAGATTGCACTGACCTAGTCTTCTTTTCTGTGGGAGGGGCTCGTTCCCTCCAGGAGTGGTTTGTTTGCTGCTGATCCTGAATAACCATCCAGGATTGGAAAGGGAACCTGAGATTCCACAATGGGCTCAATCTCCGCATCTTCACCTTCTGCTCAGCCTTAGGCACTGGCCTAAGGAATTTTGGTTATTACTGGGTAATAATTCCAGCCCACCTCCTTGTGTGAGTCAGTTCTAGTCTCGTGATACTTATTTTCTCCATCAGTTTCACAGGCCTCTCAAGTTCATCTCACTTTTTAATCTTTTGTCTTCTATATTACATCTGTCTTTTTTTTAAACAATCAGAATTATTGATGTAAAATTTATATTTGGTAAAGTTCCTTCATTTAGTGTACAGCTCAGTGGGTTTTGACAATGTGTATAGTCATGTCTCTGCCACTATCATTTTTAAGAATTTCCCTCATCCCCTCTGGTCACCCCTACCTGGCAGTTTTAGAATGTCCCATAAATGCCTATTGTATATATACAAATTATTTTTGAACTCCTTACTCTGTTCCATTGATGTATTTGTTTATTTTTATGCCATCACTACCTCGTCTAATTTATTGTAGCTTTATCATACATCTTGACAATAAGTGGAAGTCCATCTATTTAATTTCACTCAGCAATTCTGCAGTGTAATGGTTGTGAATATTTAGTTAAATCCATCCTTAAATATTTCATGTTTTAGATGCTATTGTAATAGCATTGGTTTTTTAAAAAGAACTTCAATTTGTACTTGTTTGTTGCTCATATATCTTTTTGTTCTTTTTTCTATTGCCGGGTTTTTAATTTTCTAACATTTCTATTAATTTTTTAAAATTACAATTAGAATTTCTAATGTAAAATATACACGAAATAAAATTTGCTATTTTAACCATTTTAAAGTATACAGTTCAGTTTACTATAAATCATATAGTAAATAATATTTATTATTCATAAATGATTTACAAGTCTTTTATCAACTGACAAGAAATAGATTTACATTTTGTACAACCATTACCAGTATCCATCTCCTGAACTTTTTCATCATCCCTTATTGAAACTCTGTACCCATTAAATACTAACACCATATCCTTCCCTCCCTCTAGCCCCTGGTGTCCACTATTCTACTTTTTGTCTCTGTATTTGACTATTCTAGGAAACTCACTTAAGTGGATTTGTACATTATGTCTTTCTGTGTCTGGTTTATTAGCAGATGTCTTCAAATTTCAATCTTCTTTTAAGGCTGAACAGTATCCCATTCCAACTTTTGTTTATCCATTTATTCATTGATAGACATTGGGTTGTTTGAATTACTTGATTACTGTGAACAATGCTGTTATGAAGATGTAATTGGTTTTAATTTATGAACTTTTTCATGTTTCGCTATTTTCATTTTCATTGTTTCCTTTTATGAAAGTGATTATCTCCTTTTATTTTCCCTCTAGAAATGATAGTTTTTTATTTTTGACATTTTACTCTGTATGTCACCATCTTTAAAGTTTCTTTTTTCTGTTTGTTTTCATTTAAACTTTTACTCAAAGTCTTTGCCAAATGTTTGGTGGTCCTGTGGGGAGAAAGGGACAGGCTGGTAGACATCACTATGGCACTAATCAGGTCTTTTTATAAGGCTACTCTAAATGCCAGTACCTTAAAGAATTTTCTCTGGAATCATTTTGTTTCTCCACAAAAGAATTATCCAATTTTCTATCTAGGGGAGAATGGGACGTAGTGGACAATAGCGGCTAGGGGAGCAGTCATGGTGGGGCAGTAGAGATGTATTTAAGCCTTGCTGCAGGTTTTCTGGGAGCAGAGTGGGAGCTTGGGGGCCAAGGATTCTACTTTCACTCAATCCACTTGTTTTCAATTCTGGCTTCTCAAGGGTTTTATGGCATAAAATAACTTGCTTCTAGGTGATATTGCCTCATAAGAGGTATTTATATTGTAAGTTTATCCAGTCTGCTAAGTCAGTAACTACTCCTCCATCTGCTTTTAGTCTTCTATACATGTATTGAAATATTTTTGACTTTTCACTGTCATCGCCTCTCTTTGTCCTTTTTGGTTAATACCATTTTTACTGCTCTACTGACATTTTAATGGTGTTTGGGGATGGGGAGGAAATGAAACACATGATAGGTCATATTTAATTCATTATAGTAAATAGCATTTATTATTCATGAATGATTTACAACAAGTCTTTTATCACTTGACAGGAAACATTTGTACTCTACAATAAATAAAAATAAGAAAAAATGGAAATGTTAGATTACAGTAAGTTTTTAGTAATAAAAGGAAAATGAGTTTCAAAAGACATAGGCAGCGCAATAGACTATGGCATGTCTGAGAATGAATGTGTCCCTGGGATCTTTGGAAAGTACAAAACAAGCAGCATAACAGTGCTATACATCTGTTGATTAAAAAAATACTATGACTTATAAATACAAGAGATTATATAAAAAGACTCTTTTTTGTCTAGTTAATTTTGTGATTTAGTGAGCTTGCTTAATCTCTCAACTGCTTTCCCTTCAGTCATTTCCTTCTTTGAGCATCTTCAGTAGGAGATGGTTACTAGAAGAGGCAAAAATCTACCAGGTAATTCTACTTGCTATTGTCTAAGAGGCTGGAGCCACCAGCTTAATGGAGGTTTAAGGATTATCTGTGGCTTAAATTATTGGTGCTGTTCTTATTACTATAAGTTACTTAATGCTAAATATAATTATACTGAGCACTTACTGGAATACTATTTTGAATTCTGAATTTAATATGTAAGATGGATGGAGAAGTTAACATGAGCACCTATTTAAAAAATGAGAGACTAGGCCTCTGAAAAAAAGTTAAAGTTTTTGGTTGTTGTTTTGTTTTGCCTGGGAAAAAGGGAAAGGTTAAGTAGAAACAACGCTGTTCTGTTCATGGACATCCAGAGGGGTTTCAAGTTGCTAGTTCTTAGGGCTCCATTGTGGGTCTCCTTCTCCTACGGGTAGCAGACAGTATCCCTCAACCTGCCTAAGCACCACATCCCCCTGGTCCCAACCACTTTTTCTCAAACATTTACTCACGAAACCTAACCAACAGGCTTAGGAACATGCTCTTCAGATTAGATCTAACATCCAGCTGCCTCCTAATTATTTCTACTTCCATGTTCTGCAGGCAACTCAAATTTAACATATCTAAAAACTTAGGTCATTATGTCTCCCCAGCATTACTCACCCATTCTGTGCTGCTCTCCTGACTCCTTTTCTTTTGATAATAGCAGCACCAATTTGCCTTGTCACCAAAGCTTAAACCTTAGAATCAGCTTTTCCTATTTCTTTTCCATTGGCCCCTCCATCCTATTAGTCACTAAATTCTATGACTTCGACTTAAGTGCTTTAAAAAAATTTATCTTCTGTTTCCTATAATGTTAGTTTAGGCTCTCATTGGCTTTTGCCTGAACTAGAAGCAGTGATTATGTTTCGCCTAAATAAACCACAGCAGCTATAATAAAGTTATTGGGCAAAGACTACCTGACATACTGTAATTACATCTTAAATATTGTTCCCTTTATTCTAGCATGCACAACCCAGCCTTTGTCAGTGTTATGTTTGTAAATCAGCAATCAGGTCATTCCATCATCCTGCTTAAGGACCTTTAATAACTCTTTACTTAGAGAATAATGCCTCCACATTTTAGCATGGCATTTTAGACCCTTCACTGTCTGTACTTATTTTTCTGGTTTCATCCTCAGTAACTTTCTACCTCTTTAGCTATAGCAGATGAGTTTCTGTACCTTGAATCTCTGCTGGAGTTTCATTCCACCCTGCTTCTGTAGATGCTAACCTCTCTTTCTTAGATATATATTCATATATTTATGAATTCATATATTTACATATATACATTTATATTAACAAACACACATATGTATATATACCTATCATTCTTATGTAAACTTAACTGTTTTTTGACATTGGGACATTTTTATTCTTTATCAATAGAAACTAGATATTCAATACATTTTAGTTGAAAAAAATGAAGAATGCTTATTTTAAAGAGAGTGACTTTGTTTCAATTTCTACAGATGATAAAACAATAGAATTTATACTCTAGTCTTTAGGCATGGGGAAGAGTGGCTTATAAACTGGAATGAGTTGTTTATAACTCAGATAATTTTGTGAACTCTTCTCTGTAGTTATTTTTTTCTTATGAGGGCAATTTTTTTTTTTTTCTCTGAGATGGTGTAGGAATTTCTCTGCTTGGATTTGTGATGCTAGATAAAAATTTTCTGCTGGATCAAAAAATAGTTTTTCTGCTAGATCAAAATAAAGTTCATAGTGAAATGATGCATATTGTACTAGCCTAAGGAAATGCAATATTAATGCACAGGACCCAAGAAGGTTAAATGACAAGGTTTAAGTTCAATTTTAATTGACTTTCACTTGCCTGTTTTATGATTTCCTTTTGAAAGAACTTGAACTTTTAATTTTAGGCCTGCCATTAATCATTAGAATATAACTAGCATGACTAAAGACATTGATCTTGTAATACTTATATTTTTATTCTTATTACAGAATGAACTTACAAGTCAAGATGTTAACCAGAAGCATGAACTGCATTTCACTAAAAGGTATATGTCATGAAATCTAAAATTTGAGTGAAATGCCAGGGACAACAAATTAGCAAGTTGTTAATTTTTTGCTTAAGAGGGCCAAAATGACATTTGAATCTTTTTAGAATAGAAAGATTGAATATAATTCATCGGTGCTCTGAGCACAGGCAAGTGATTTTCAGCAGACCAAAAAATTGTGATGTAGGGCTCTTGAAAGATTTTCCTTAACTCTTTCGGGGACAAATATAAGAACAATAAGGTTGAGTGCCTTAAAAATTTCCTGTGTTCCATCTATTCATGTTTAGCTATTAGCCCCAGTATTTTGTTTTTAATACCCAGACTAAATCTAGGGTAAATTAATCTAGTTGGAGATAAGAATTTACTTAAATGTTCAGGATTTCCCATGGCAAACAATTTCTTAATCATTAATTTAGACTAGCACTGTCCAATGAAAATATAATGTAAGCCACATATGTTTTTAAAATATTCTGGAATCTGCATTTAAAAAGCAAAAAGAAATAAATGAAGTTAATTTAGTAAGGGGTACTTATTCAGATATATCTAAAATATTACCAACTCCAAGATGTAATCAATATAAAAATCGAGATTTTTTTTTTTACTAACTCAAAATCTAGTGTGCATTTTAGATTAACAGCACATCTCATTTTAGAAAAGTCACATTTCAAGTGTTTAGTAGACACAAATAGCCAGTGACCAAGGTATTGGATAGTGCAGGGTTAGACTGTGAGCAACTTGAAAGCAGATTTTCCTCCTCCCTCTAGGGCCTTCAGATTAGGTATTTTTGGAAGCTGTTATCAGAAAGACAAACGGTTCTAAATTTCAGAATGTTGTATGTTTGCAGTCACTACTTTAAACCCTCCTGTTTTTGAAAAAGTGGAATGGGGGTCATATTCATCCTGGCACAGCAAAGAAATCAGTATAGGGCATCCTGACTCCCAGGAGCCTGAATCATCTGAAATGTTGACTCATGCGCCTAAGGTGACTGAAATGTAAAGTCAATCAAATTTGCCTTCCAAGTCATCCTTGTGATTCCACTCTCCCCTCCCTCCCTCTCTGGGTGACTCATCCTCTCATGGTGTGAGAGTCCAGTGGCAAGCAGATCCCAAAACCCTCCTGGGAAGGAGGTGAATAGACTTTCAAATGCTCTGCCACTCCCTAGATCGACCCCACTCAGCTGTTTGGCCTACTGCATCCAGGGACTGCAGTTAAAGACTGGGAGTGATCCTCTAGCTGTCCAAAATACTGTTTTTCCTTTTAAAGTGGTGATGATAGTAGTGATATAATAAATGTATATTTACATTTATTGAATGTGTATTGAATAAATGTAATCATTTTTCAAACTCTTTTAAAATTTAATGTGTCCTTAAATCCTTCAGACCTACATCACAGTCCCGTTAGTACCTTTCTCCACTCAGGGTTTTTTCCTTCCCTGAGAGGAAAGTTACCACCCTTAGTCCCCCGGGATAACGCCCTTCCGGTGGCGCGCCGGGAACCGCTCCCAACTCCCAGCGCAGGTCCCCCGCCCGCTGGTTTCGCCGCCTTCGGCGGACAGAGCCCCGCAGCGGGTCAGGCGGTGCCCCAGGCCGCACCCGCTCCCACCTGGGGCGGGGGGTGGGGCTCCCAACTCAAGCCCCGCCCATGGAGCCCGCCCAGGCTGCGAGAGGGAGGAAGTGTAGAAAGCCCCGCCTACCGCTAGCTCTCTCTTTTTCCCGTTGGGCCGACCGGCTGCTCGTCGTCGGTGTCCCTTCGCCGATTGGCTCGCTCCTCCCGCGCCAGTCTCGGCCTCTCCTCGCCGGGAGGGTGTCACGCCAACTGGGCGGGGAGTGAGCCGGCCTCTCTCCTCTCGCCTGGGCGGCGGCGGTACGGGGACAGGCGGGTGGCGCATCGCGGGCGCGGAGGCAGGAGCAGCCTCATTGTTCCGGGCGTCGTCGCCTCTGCAGGTCCTCGCTCGCTCGGCGCTGCCCCTCGCGATCCCCCAGCCCCCACGACCCCCGCGGCCCGGAGAAGCGTCCCCGGCGGTAGCCGCGCCGCAGCATCCTCTCCCGCCCGCAGCCATGGAAGACGCGTTCCAGTCGCCTCTGGTCTCGTCGTCCGCGGACAGCCCGCCCAGGCCTGAGCCGCCGTTCAAGTACCAGTTCGTGAAGGAGCCCGAGGAGGAGGACGAGGACGAGGACGACGAGGACGAGGACGAGGACGAGGACCTGGAGGAGCTGGAAGTGCTGGAGAGGAAGCCCGCCGCCGGGCTGTCCGTAGCCCCGGTGCCCGCCGCCCCGGTGCCCGCCTCCGGCGCGCCCCTGCTGGACTTCGGCCACGACTTCGTGCCCCCGGCGCCCCGGGGGCCCCTGCCGGCCGCGCCTCCCGCCGCTTCGGAGCGGCAGCCCTCCTGGGACCCGAGCCCCGCGCCGTCGGCGGTGCCGGCGCCGTCCCTCCAGTCCGCAGCCGCGCCCTCCAAGCTGCCCGAGGACGACGAACCCCCGACCCGACCTCCCCCACCGCTCCCCGCAGGGGTGAGCCCCCAGGCCGAGCCCGCGTGGACCCCGCCCGCCCCGGCCCCGGCCGCGCCCCCTTCCACTCCGGCCGCGCCCAAGCGCAGGGGCTCCTCCGGCTCCGTGGGTGAGTGCCGCGCCCTCCCGCCCCGCGCCCCCCGCTCCTCCCTCCCTCTTTTGTGTGCGAGTCCCAAATGCCGCGGGCGGAGCCCTGCTCCCGGAGGGGGCTTTGTTCCCGGACCTCCGGGCGAAGGCGCCCCCCCTGGCGGGAGACTCGGAGAGCAGGGTGGGGCGCCGGGGAAACCCGAGCTTGTTCTTCATTGTCCGCCGCGTTTGGGGGAACACGTGCATCCCGCCGGCTCCCGGGTTCTTCCCTCTGGTCCCGGGTCCCCAGCGTCGGCAAAGTTAGGCACGCGGCCTTACGGGGAGGGTGTGTCGAGGACACCGGGCTGAACTGGTGGCAGAGGATGCACAGGCCTGGCGCCCTCATCTTTTGGGCGAGGCTTTTGTCCACCCTTCTGGGTTGCCCACGGGCAAGCTGCCCTGCTTCGCTTCTAGTCCGCCGCGTTCAGCCCGGGCCCCCTCCCTGTCTTGGGGGTCACCCTCTCCCCGTCCCCCTGCACTGGTGGGGAGCTGGTCCAGTGGAAAATGCCCACATTGACCCGACTGCAGCGAAGGGAGAGCGCCTCCAGTGGCGTGGCGCGCGGAGAATTTGGAAGGAGAGTTCTGGCCTAGGCCTGCCACCGCCCATCTTAATCCGGGTTGTGATGTGGCGACTCCTCACTAGCTCAACCCAGTCCAGGCTTTTGGAATGTGGGCTTCGCGTTCTCACCGGGGCTCAGTTCTATCCGTCTCAGCTGCGGGTGAGCTGACTTGGCGTGAGAGCACAGGTTTTAGTCTATTAATGCAGCATAATGGAATGGGGGGGGGGCTGGGAAGTGCTAGAAAAGGTTGCTATTCTTAAAGGAGGGGTAATCTGTGGATTCCTTGCTTGGAGTAGGTGGTTGAATTTGCGGGAGATTTTCCGTGAGATTTAATAAAATATTTCGAGCTAGACATTTTTGTATATAGGTTAGAATTGCCATTTCTTATAAGTTATGTTTTAGGTCTACAGACAGATCTGCATGGTCTGTAAATAGTTTTCATTATTACTAGTTCATTACTGCTAATTCTTAGGTACGTTATTTAATTACCCTTTTTAGCTTCTTTTGGAAGCGAAAAAAAAACCAATTTGTTAGACATCTTATTAGACAAATTATTAGGAAGTAGGTGGTTGCTTTTGAGTGTCCCATTAGCCATAGGACCTTACTTTATGTATAAAAGGCAACAATCAGGTGGTGTAACTGCTTGCTGAGAAATCTTCATAGTTTTATAGAATTTTAGAAATGGTTCATTTTTAAGAAAGTGAGCCTGCAATCACAAAGGATTTTTTTCTTTCAGTTCACTCCTGCCAATAGCAGTTTGTTATTGAAGTGCCCCAAAGCATATTCAGAACACTAATCACTACACAAAGATACTAGATGGGGAGTGACTCAACTTTCCCTTTTTCTGAGTCAAAAAGACAAATTTGAGAGAAACGTGAGGGAAGGTTAAAAACGTAATAGAAATTTGCAAACAGGAAATTTCATGATTAACAAAAGCGTACTAACTTGTAATCTCGTTTTCCTGCATGGGAACAGAGAGGTCTGTTCTTTGAACATTTGTGATTCAGAAGGTGACAGCATTCTCTTGGAATTTTGACTTCTGGAATACTAAATTTGGAAGATAAAGGAGAAGAGAATATTGCCTACTTAGGGGCTCTGTGGTTCCCTAATTCTGTATTGGTGATACCTATCTGGAGCTGTAGTTCCTTTAGGAATGCAGGAAAATTGTGATTAAGGCCAAAAATAGTTAAACCAATTTAGTAAGACTAGATCTCTTAATAGTTTACTCACTCAACTGGTTGTTGATTACCTACTAAGAGACAGGCACTGTTCTATGAGCATATAACAATCAAGGCACATATGCTCCCCTTGGGAGGAGTACAGATGATGGGCACATAAATGAAGAACCCAGAATAGTGGAAAATAAACAGGAAGGTGGCATGGGAACAGGAACAGGAAAGCATCTGGTATGTATGGAGGCCTTTTTAGGGAGGGTGGTACTTAGAAAGGCTTTTCTGAGGAGGAGAGATTTGAGCTGCAGAGACCAAATATCCCAGAACTCATAGGCAGGAAAAATGAGGCAGGAATTAGCTTTGTGTGTTTGAGAACCTAGTCTGAAAACTGGAGAAAAACTAGGGGAGAGTGGAAGTTGTTGAGGGGAGAGCTTCACTTAAGTCATTTGGGCTTTCCTGCAGTCCATGATAAAAAGTTTGGCTTTGTGAAAAAACTTATTTTAGAGACAAGCTCCTTAAATAATTACATTATGATTTTTGGAGCAAAAATACAGGTTTGAAGATTAAGAGGAGATGGGAAAATTGATGTGAGTTGATACAAAGGAGGCGAGAAATCTAGAGAGGCTAGAACAGACTAGCATGACTGGAAAGAGGATTTAGGTTCCTGAGTGTGGTAGATCCCTGACACTTGTGTATTCAGTTATGTGTTGCTCTTTACAGTATCTTTAAGTAAATTTTGATTTCTGTCACTTGTTAAGTTGTAATTTTGCTGTTTGCTTTTGTACTTGAGGCATCCCTAATGCAATGCAGTCATTGAAGCTTCTCTGGTGACCATTTTTCACAGAAGCATTTGCCTTTAAGTTGAAAAGGTGGTTGAAGTTTGAGGTAATGCAAGGGAAACTTAAAGAAATTGAGTTGAGAAATGCAAACGTCATTAAGGATGGCATTGAGCTTGACCCTTTGACATGTTCTGAACTAGTGCTAATTATGAAAATGTGAGGTGTATTTGGATTCTGAAGGTTATTCAATGCCAAATTAAGGAACCAGGGTTTTATCCTGTTTTTATCCCTGCTCTGCCAGCCAGTTGCCCTTGCTTTTTTTTTTTTTTTAAGATTTATTTATGCATACAAGCTGGAGTGTAGGCCAGAGGTGTGGAGTGGTGAGAGGATTCACCAGAGACAGAGTGGGGAGCACAACAGGCAGATCAACTGAAGTATACTGCTGAGGTGAGCAGAGGGCTAGGCAAGACAGTTCTGTGCCATGTGGGAATCTCCCTGGCTGGGTATCGAACTCATGTTGCATTGGCTCTGGATAGCTTCATAGTATTGCGCTTAGCCCGTTGCGCCACCAGGGAGGCCCCTAGTTGCCCTTGCTTGTGATAGTTTATATTATGAAGCCAAAAATGTTGTTTCCAAAAGAAAGTTTTACTTCATTGTTTTTCACCACTCCTGAAATACCGCTTTAGGCATTAGGAAAGCCATTGGTGATTATTGAACTGCATCATGAAAGCAGTCTTAGGAAAATGGGTTGGGGGCAGTATTCAAGATTGTTTGGTAAGAAAATCAGAACTATTAAGAAAGCTTTTGCAGTGGTGCTGAAATAGGTAAATACAGCCTGAGCTAGTTCATTACTAGTTCATGGAAAAGGGAGGAATGTTAAAAGACTATGAGAGGTATGATTTCTTTGAAAGAAGACTTGATAGGACTTAAAAGTTATATATATGTAAAGACAAAGAATATTGGTGCTTATTAAATCATTTTTAGGGACTATCCAAATTAACTGATGCCAATGAAAATTTTATCAAATGTTGCTTAAAAGTATAGGTTATGGCTTGGGGATTAAAAATTAACCTTTATGAAGAGATTATGTGATCTGATCATTTACATTGGCATAGGAGCATATATTAGAAATGCTAAAAGATTTTGATATGATAAATCATTTATCAGTTTTTAACATGAAATCAGAGTAAACTGTGATGTGATACTCCCAGGGAGTGGATGTTACTAAGAAAGAGATGTCATGCTGTATCCATCCCCCCCATCTCCTTCTGTTCTTAACTAGAAAATAAGGAGTAGAATTTATAGATTCTGAATAATATATTTTGTTAAGGCATTTCTAATTTTCTGACTAGGAATGAAACTTGGGAACAAATGTCAGGTTCCTGGATAGGTGAAATATGATTTAGATTGACTCCTAGGAAGCACCAGTGTCAAATTTATAACAATTTTAAAACAACTTTTAGTAACACCTCTTTCAAATCCTTTTTAAAATGAGTGGTGGATGTATATTGAACCTTTGAGAAAGGTAATCATGTGGAACAAAAACATCCTATTTTAGTGCTATTATCAGTTAAACTTGGAAGGCTTGTGTAAAACATTTCTGGCCTGCACCCCAGTTCTTGTATGCATAAATAAATAAAATAAATCTTCAAAAATAAAATTTCTAAAATTAATGCAAGACTCCAATTAAGGCACATTTTAAGGATAGTTTTCAAGCCCGGGATAAAAGTACCATACAAATGGATATTTCTTGGTACTTCCCTGATTAAGCAGAAGTAAATGTTGCATATGCACTATTCTTATAGCACATTCTTTGAAACTTTTTGTTCCTGTTTCTAAATACAGACCCTAGGCAGTCAGTCCCTCTGGGGATGAAAGCATTAGAGATGGGAACTGTAAGGGCAGAACCATAATTCATCAGCAGTGTTTAAGTGGGTGAATGTGACCTTTGTGACTAGCTTGTGTAGGACATAGGCATACAAAATGGTGGGACCCAACTTGACTGATTCCGAGGTCTTCTCAGACTGGTGGCCACATTTATCTTTTCAACTTTAAAGGAGGAGTTGATAATTTCATGTTTAAGCTGCTAGAGTTTCGTTTCTTGGAGTTGTGGTTAATTTTAAGTGATTTACATACCAATAAGGTAAAATGGATATTCCGTATTTTAGTCTGTGATGGATCACTAGGTTGTTTCTCAGCTTTTTCTATTATAAATAATGCACACTTCCAGGAGTACATGCTGGTATATGTGTTATAAAATAAATTCATGCAAAGTACTGGTTCAAAGGGTAGGCACTTTTAAAATGTTGATACATAATGCCAGATTGTACTAGGAAATGTTGTTTCAACCTAATGTGTTAAAGTGCCCCTAGTAAATGTTTTAGCAAATTGTTTTTTAGAATTTACATTTCAGCATTTTTTTATAGGCTTAGGTGCCCATAATTTTTTTCTGATTTTAGCTTTTGCTTATTCTTTTGTGTTTTTGTTCTTATAACTGTGGGAGCATTTGATCTATTGTAAGGATGTTAGCCTTTTGTCTTAATTTTCCCCCCAATTTATTACTTGTATTTGCTCTTTGGGTTTGTTTTTTTTTTTTTTAAATAAAGATTTACTTACTTATGCACACAAGCCGGCGTGTAGGCCAGAGTTGTGGGGTGGTGAGAGGATTCACCAGAGAAAGAGTGGGCAGCAAAACAGGCAGAATGACTGAAACACACTGCTGAGGGGAGCAGTGGGCAAGGCAGGAGAGGTCTGCTGAGCCATGTGGGAAGCTCCCTGGCCTGGGATCAAACTGGTACTGAAGTGACTGAGGATAGCTTCATAGTGCTGCAGCTTAACCTGTTGCATCACCAGGGAGGCCCTGCATTTTTTCTTTTTTTTTTTAATAAAGATTTATTTATTTATACAAGCTGGGGTACAGGCCAGAGGTGTGGGGCGGCGAGAGGGTTCACCAGAGACAGATTAGGGAGCAGAACAGGCACATCAGAAATACACTGCTGAGGGGAGCAGTGGGCGAGGCAGGAGAGGTCTGCCGCTCCATGTGGGATTCTCCCCGGCTGGGTGTTGAACTCGCATCGCGTACTGCCCACAGCTCCACAGCGCAGCGGTTAGGTGCCTGCATTTTTTTCTTTTGCAGACATTTTTATGTAGTCAAATTAACCATTTTCTTTTGACTTTGAGTCATAGAGTTTTATTTAATTTTAGAAAGTCCTCTTTAAAGTTGTAAAGATTTCTCCCATGTTTTCTGCTCATACTGTCATGATTTCATTGTAATGTTTAATTCTTAAATTCTTTGCTAGCTTATTTTGTTTCAGAGAGTGAAAGTGATATACTTTTATTTGTCATATGATTTCCCATTAGTCCCAGCATTACTTATTGAATCATCTATCTTTGTTATCTTGAAATGCCAATTTTGCCATATCCTTGTAGTAAGGGTAAATGATCTTCTTCTTCTTCTTCTCTTCTCTTCTCTCTCTCTCTCTCTCTCTCTCTCTCTCTCTCTCTCTCTCTCTCTCTCTCTCTCTTTCTTTCTCTCTCTCTCTCTTTCTTTTGGTCTGATGCATAAATCCTAAGTGTTTAAACTGCTCTAACTTTTAAATATTAATAAAATCCCAGCTAGTAGGGTTTTCCAAGAATTATTTTTCATGACTGCCTATGCATGTATAATCTTCTAACTGCATTTAAAGTTTACCTAGTCCCCTCTCTATTGGAATTGTGATGGATAACATTACATTTGTGGATTTAGGGGAGAATTACTAAGTTGTTAGTACTGGTGTGTATATCATTATTATCTTTTTAGTAGTCTGTGAATCATTTACTTAGGTGACCCTCCAGTTAAAAAAAGCAGTTTTTAAAAAAAATTTTTTTTAAAAAAGATTTATTTGTTTGTGCATACAGGCTGGGGTACAGGCCAGAGGTGTGGGGCGTTGAGGGGTTCACCAGAGACAGAGTGGGGAGCAGTACAGGCAGAGCAACGGAAATACACTGCTGAGGGGAGCAGCGGACGAGCAGCTGAAGCAGGAGAGGTCTGCCACGCCATGTGGGAATCTCCCTGCCGGGTGTCAACTCGCATTGAGGCTGCCCACAGCTCTACAGTGCAGCGCTTAACGGCTGTGCCACTAGGGAGGCCCCATGCAGTTTTTTTTTTTTAAATGAGTGGAATTATTCCACAGATGATTAGGCTTTAAAGTTTTTTTTTCCAAACAAATTTGCAGTTGTCTTTATATTTGTGGTTCCTTGGAAATTTAATATTAAGAAAAAGTTAACTTCTTTTTTATAAAACCAGGTTTAGTACTGAGAATGGAGACAGAAGATAAGTAGAGTAGATAAGTAGGGGCTTGTAGCATATGAGGGAAAAACAAATCCCTAGTTGCAAAGGGTTTTCTGTCATCTTAAAAAAAGTAGAGGTATCTTGTGGTTGTATATTAAGGATAGTCATGTATTACCTATTTCTCAACCTGCCTCCAGTTTTGTTTGTTTGTTTTCTCCTCACCTTTACTAATTGACTCATACACTTGACGAATTGGAAGATGCCAGTATTAATTTGTGTCAGTGTTTTTGAAAACTCTAGATAAAGTTGACCTAGTGTTGAAATTTTTTTAAACTGCTGAAGTCTTTAATCACAGAAAAGGAAATTTTCTTTTAAAAATTTTGTTTTTTTCTAAGGTTATTAAATATGCTTAAGGCTAGATATGAATTTCTTTCTTAGGACTTTTAGAACTTCTCATCCTCACCTAACCAGTATCATCATTGAACTATGGTAAACTTGATTTTTCTATTAATTCTGATATTTTAATAGAGTATAAAAATTTTATGTGAAACAGTATATAAAAACTGTTAGATGCTTTTTTTTGTAGAAGGTGAATTATGAAAATCAGAATTTACAAGATCAAGTGAATCTTTTATTATGTTATTTTCTTATATGCCCTCTGTACTACACATAGATCTGCAGTTAGGACTGAAGACATCACTTTTGAACAAGTACTGAAAAGCTACCACCTACCTCCACATAGACTCTCTTATTCACTCATTTTCCACCAAATTTTCTGATGGCCATCTTACTAAAATGTTAGTGAATGGGCCTCACTGGTCACCCAGCGGTTAAGTGCTGCACTGTGGAGCTGTCAGCAGCGCAGTGCAATTTTGACTCCCTGGGGGGAAATTCCCACATGGCACAGCAGACCTCTCTTGCCTCCCTCCCCCCCACCCCCCCTTCTCCCCTCAGCAGTGTATTTCTGTCAGTCTTTCTGTTCTGCTCCCCACTCTCTCTGGTGAACCCTCTCGCTGCCCCACGCCTCTGGCCTGTACCCCAGCTGTGTGCATAAATAAATGAATCTTAAAAAAAAAATAAAATGTTGTTAGTGAAACATGTTGCAGGAGCTATTTAAGTTCAGAATGAACATAATCAAACATTTATTTTTATAGTTTGCTAAAAGGAGGTAAAGACAGTGGCTTAAATTGCTTCAACATAATAGATTTTGGGTATGATTACATAACCATATCTTTTATTTTCTGGAGAAATTTAAAAAGTTATTTTTACTTTTTGTTACGGAAAATTCCTACCATAAAAGAAGACAGAGCAGTGAATGAAACCTCTTTTAGCCATCACTGAGTCCCAGCCACTGTTAACTCATCCTCAGTTCCAATGCCACACCCTTATAAATATTTTATTATGTATCTTAAAATATAACCACAATACTCTTGATCAGATATTTCCCTAACAAGTTTAATAATGTCAAAATATCCAGTTAATATTTACATTTCATGTTATTTAGTGAGTGCCATAAATAGTCTTTCTGAAAAATAATTTCAAGATTAGAATCCAAGTAAGATTCACATATTAAAATGGGTTATTTGTTTTATAAGTGTCTTTATGGGTTTCTCTCATTTGCTTGTGAATGTACGCTGATATTTGTTGATGAATGCTCTTAGGATTATTTTATTGTTTTTGTTAAGATAAATTTACATTGCCATTTATCTAACGCATTCTATAGTTTCAGTGCAACCCCTATTAAGGTTTCAGTGGCATTCTTCAGAGTAATAAAACAAATATTGCTGAAATTCAAATGAACCCACAGAAGACCCTGAATAGCCAAAAACAATTCTGAAAAAAACAGGAGTAGTAGTGGTATCACACTTCCAGATTTCAAACTATACTATAAAGCTATAGTGTTCAGAATAATATGGTACTGGAACAAAAGTAGACCCAGACCAATGGAGTACAATTGAGAGTCCAGAAATAAACCTGCACATTTATGGAATAGTTAATCTCTATAACAAAGGAGTACAACTTAGACATTGGAGTCAGGAGAGTCAATTCAACAAATGGTGCTGGGAAAACTGGGCAGCAATGTGCAAAAGAATGAAACTATATCACCATCTCATACCTTACACAAAAGTTAGCTCAGAATGGATTAAAGACATGGATGTAAGATCCAAAACCATAAAATACATTGAGGAAAACATAGCTAGACAAAACACATTGACATCAGTGATGTTTGTGGACTCCAATGGCAAGAGAAACAAAAGTAAATATAAACAAATGGGACCATATCAAACTAAAAAATTTCTGCAGCTTGAGATAAACTATTAAAAAAGACACCCAGTTGAGGGCCTCCCTCGTGGCGTAGCGGGTTAGCACAGCACTGTGGAGCTGTTGGCCACTCCCGCAGGAGTTCGATGCCCCACCTGGGAGAATCCCACATGGCGTGGCAGACCTCTCCTGCCTTGCCCGCTGCTCCCCTCAGCATTGTATTTTGGTCAGTCTGCCTGTTCTCCCCACTCTGTCTCTGGTGAACCCTCTCACCACCCCACACCTCTGGCCTGCACCCCAGCTTGTATGCAAAAATAAATAGATCTTTATAAAACAAAAAAGACACCCAGTTGAATGGGAAAAAATATTTGCATGTCATACATGTGACAAAGGGCTAATAACTAAGATATATAAAGAATTGATAGAACTCAGAAAGGAACCCAATCAAAAAATGAGCAGAAGAGTTAGACACGTCTTCATAGAAGATATCCAGATTATCAACGGGCACATGAAAAAATGCTCATCATCATTTATCAGGGAAATGCAAATCAAAACCATGATAAGATACCACCTCATGCCTCTGAGAATGGCTCATATGTAAAAGATCAGAAACAAGTATTGGAGAGAATGTGGAGGAAAAGAAAAACCCTCCATACACTGTTGATGGGAATGTAGACTGGACCAGCCCCTATGGGAAACAGTATGGAGGTTTCCCAGAATATTAAAAATAGATGTGATCCATCAATTCCATGCCTAAGTATCTATCCAGAGAATGCTAAAGTACTAATTAGAAGGGATATATGCACTCCTTTATTCATTGCGGCATTGTTTAAATTAGTCAAGTTCTGGAAACAACCTAAGTGCTCAAGGACAGGAGTGGATTAGAAAAATGTGCATATATACACAATGGAATACTACTCACTTGTAAAAATAAGATGAGTTCTTCCTCTTTGCGACAACATATAAATGGAACTTAAGGGATTGCTGCTAAGTGAAATAAGTCAGAAGAGAAAAGAAACACCAGATGGCAACACTTAATATGTGGAATACAGAGAAACAAAACAAAGGGTCAGACAACCAAACTAATGACAAACCCAAGAAATCTGGATGTGGAATTGAAACTTCAAGATGAGGAGGGGGCACAATAGACTGTGGTGGGAGATTATGGGTTCCTTGTGTGGTGGGTGTATTGTGACATGCATCTGAAGTGTACTTTTATGTCTTTGAATCACAGGTGGTGGTGTAAACCAGTGTTCCCACAATAAATTACATATACTAGAATGCAAAAATCTTAAGTTTTAATTTTTTTTTTCACAAATGCATTCACTCATTTAACCTACACTGCTGTCAAAATATGGAACATTGCCATCATCCCTGGAAAACCCCTTGAGCCTTTAGAAGTCAGTTCATTTCAGTTCTTGTTATTTCCTTTCTGTAATACCCTAAACCCAAACTACCACTGTTCTGATTTCTTTCACCATAGCTCAGTTTTATTACAAAGCATCATATGAATGGAAACATACAGTCTATACCCTTTTGTGTCTGGTTACTTACATTCTGTGTTTTTGAGATTTATCAATGATGTTGCAGATATCAGTAATTTCATTTTACTTGTGAGTAGTGTTCAGTGATAAGACTATCCCACAAATTGGGAATGTAAATTGGTGCAGGCACTTTTGAAAACAGTCTAGAGGGAGGTTACTCAAAAAATTAAAGATAAAACTCCTATATGATCCATTAATCCTGTGTATTTAATTGAAGAACATGAAAAGACTAATTTGAAAAAAATTATATATACACCTGTGTTCATTGTAGCATTATTTGCAGTAGCTAAGCCATGGGAACAATCCAAGTAGCTGATGACAAAAGAATAGATTAAGAAGATGTAGTATATAGACAGAATGGGATACTACTCAGTCATAAAAATGAAATTTTGCCATTCATGACAACATGGATGGACCTTGAACCAGTTAAGTGAAATAAGTCAAAAGGTGAAAACACAAACCATATGATTTCACTCATTTGTAATCTAAAGAACAAAAACAAACCCTTAAACTGACAACAAAATAGTGATTACTAGAGGAGAAGAAACGAGGAGGGGCATAGGTTGGTGATGGATGGTAAATGGACATCTGGTGATAGCTGTGATATAAAATATACAATTGCTGAGGGGAGAAAATACACCTAAAACCTATACAGTGTGGTGAACTAATGTTACCTCAATTAAAAGAAAAATTATAAAAAGAAATGCCATAATTTAATTATTCACTTGTTAGTGGATATTTTGATTATTTTAAATTTATGGCTATTTTGAACAAAAGAATGCAATGAACATTCTTACATAGGTCTTTTGGTGGACATAGGTTTTTACTTCTCGGATAACTAAGAGTAGAATAGCTGGGTGGCGGGATAAGTATATATAGTTAACTTTGCAAAAAATTGCCAAATGTGCTCCAAAGTGATTCTCTTTCCATTAGCAGTATTTGAGGATTCTGGTGATTGCATGTTCAGTCTGTTTTAGTGGGTATGTAGTTGTTTCTCATTTTGTTTTTAATTCAGATCTTAATGACAAATTAGAGGATTTTACATTCCTACTAGCTACTTGTATATTTTCTTTTTGAAGAGTTCAAGTAATTTTTTGTTAATTGATTTTTGTTAATAAAACCATGTTTTATGCATTTTGATTTGTAGTAGTTCTTTATGTGTTCTGGATAAAAGTGTTTAGTCAGTTACATGTATTATAAATATATTCTCCTAACTTGTAACTTGCATGTCGATTTTGCTGATGGTTTTTTTGATAAGTATTTCCTAATTATATCATTGTCATCAGTTTTTTCTATCATGGTTAGTGCTTTCTGTATGCTAAGACACTTGCTTTCTCCAAGAATGTGATGATATTGTGTGTTTTCTTCTAGAATCTTTATAGTTTTAGCTTTCAAATCTGTGGTCCATATTGAATTAATTTTTGTCTGTGGAAGAGTTGCAGATCTGTATAGATAGATTTCCAGTTGTCCCAGTACAATTTTTTGGGGGGGAAATACCATTTGTCTTTCTCTGTTGAATTGCTCTGGTGCCTTTGTTGAAATCAATTGGCCATATAAGTGTGTTTCTTTATATATGTATATTTTCTTTTGATCTATATGCTTACCCTTAAGCCATTACCATACTGTTCTGATTACTATAGTTTTAAAATCAAAGTCTTTAAGTAGTCTGACTAATCTGAGTTTCATTGTTTTTTTCAAAATTGTTTTTCCCTTTCTAGGTACTTTGTATTTCTGTATACATTTTATAATCAGCTTGTTCATTTCTGCTCCTGGGAATTTGACTGGGATTACTTTGAGTTTAGAGATCAATATGGGGAGAATTGATATCTTAGGGTTTGAGATTTTACCCAGTAATAAACTAAGTTTGCCTGCTATAGTTATGTATGCTGCCAGAAGACACAGGTGCCTGGGTCTGAACAAAGGATTTTATTACTTAGGGCAGTGATAATGGCCAGAATGCTATCATTTTCTTGTATGGGTTTCTTGAGTCCCATTTCCCATATAGGTCAGTGTGGAGCGGGCCAGGTAACACACTTGCCATGGATTGTGAGAAGAACCTTGAGCTTAGAGAAATGGAATCTTACATTGCCTGATAAGCATTCCTGCTTGTTGCTCAAGAGGAAGGTGCTATCTCCAAGACTGTTTGCTCTATAAACATCTTTGAAGAGATAGTAGGGAACAAAATTTACTGGTGATCAGTCCCTCTTCTAGCTTGCTGTACAAAAATACAAACAGCTGGTAGAGAACTGTTTCCTGACACTCAATATCAAGTTTTCAAATCCACGATTATCTGTCTCATCTGTCTCTTATGTATCGTTTAGTTTTGTCTTAGCAGTGTTATAGTTTTCCATGTAGATGTTTTGTACCTCCAGTATTAAATTTATCGCTGTATTTTTTTCTTGTTGCTGTTGTAACTGGTTAAATAATTTTTCATTTTGCATTTGTTAATTTTGCCAGCGTGTGGAAAGACAATGATTTTTTGGTATTATATTCTGTATCCTTCTTAAATTCACTTATTAGCTCTATTAGGGATTAGTGGGATTTTGTTTGCCTTTAACCACTGTGATTTTCTAGCTACTTAGTTCTATTGTCTGCAAGTCCTGATAGTTTTACTTCTCTTCTGATCTTTATGCTGTGTGGTGAGAAGGCAGGTGGAATCCTTGCTTTATTCTGTATTTTGAGGAAATGTGATTAGTATTTCACTGTTATGTATGTTAGTTGTATATTTTTCCTAGATGACTTGACCCTTAGATTGAGAGTTTTCTTCTATTCCATTTGATGAGAATTTTTTTGAAATAGTTGTTGAATTTTATCAGACACACTATAGATTTAAGCTTAGGTAAGGAAAAGAATATGATAGCCAAAATGAGGAATAGATCATTTGAAAAAAGTTATTTTATGGATAGTGCTTATCTTATTTACTCATAAATAGTTTAGTCATTCTGTTCATTTTACTGAGGCCTGTAACGAAATAAATGTATAACGTTAGTGACAGAATTTTCTAGCTATGCCATTAACTTTGTGACTTTGAGTTTTTTAATTCTCTTAAACTTAGGTAACTGGAAATGTGGTAGAAGATTAACAAAGGTAAGGATGAGTGTGTTTTAGAAAGAACATGGAGAATTTGAGCTTCATTGGATGTCAACATTCAGATATGGAGGAGGGACCCACATGGGTTTGGTTTGGAAGAATTTTGTTTGGTTAGCATAGATGACATGGGAGGAGTTGTTCAGATTAGTTCAGACAGTTAAGTTGGGGCCATATGGTATAGGGCCTTATTTATCTGACAGAAGGTTTTTGAACCCAAGTGTAATTTAGTGGATAATTGGGAGCTTTTAAATGTTTTTGAACAAGAGAAATATGTAAAATTGTCCTTTTACAAATATTAATTTGATGGCAGTAGAGTGATGAGACCTAATAGGAAAGTTCTGGCTACTAATTAGTGAAAACTTGTTTGTTTTTAAAATATGCTACTGTGTTTTGGGGGCCTCCCCGGTGGTGCAGCGGTTGAGCGCTGCGCTGCGGAGCTGTCAGCAGCGGCGACATGAGTTCGACGCCCGGCCGGGGAGAATCCCACATGGTGGGGCAGACCTCTCCTGCCTCACCCGCTGCTCCCCTCAGCAGTGTACTTCTGATCTGCCTGTTCTGCTCCCCACTCTGTCTCTGGTGAACCCTCTCGCCGCCCCCGCCTCTGGCCTGTACCCCAGCTTGTATGTAAAAAAAAAACAAACAAACAAAAAGCTACTGTGTTTTTACCTAGTGTGGACAGTAAAAATACATTAAGTCTGTAATATCATGTTTTTGGTGGCTGCTCAAAATAGCATAAGTGAGGTTGATGTTTAAGGTTTTAATTTCATCAGTAGTTAGAATTTGACATTTTGTGTAGATCAGGGAATTGTGAACCTTTTTTTGTAAGGGCTGTCTTAGTGTATGTATAATATATGTATTATATATGTATATACATATATACACTGTATGTAATTCAGAATGTTATACTTTTTGATATAGTATTCCTGATTATAAAACAACTTATTCACTTGTCAAAGTCAGAATTTTTTTTAACAGAAAAAGGAAGACTAAAGTTAGTAATGTCTTTAAAAACAGGAAAGGTAGTTTTAGCCTTAGAATATGGTAACTTATATACGTATTCTTGATCAAAATTTTCTTTTAACAGTATTAATCTTGCTTATTTTTAAATTCCAAGTTTTATATAGGAAAGTTTTTAGAAGGTAGGTACTGCTGAATGGTTAAAAAAAGAGTATGGACTTGTAAATTCTCAGGATTCAAAACTTAGCTCTATTGCTTTGCAGTTTTATGATGCTGGGGAAATTAATTTAGCATTTTTATGCCTCTGTTTCCTCACTGAAATGAGGATAATAGCCGCACTTATAGCATGGTGTTAAGTACTGAAAGAACATCTGAAGTAAATGTGCCTGGTCAGCATTAACATCCAGGTAATTGTTATATTATGAAGTAGAAGTAGTTAGTTAAATATTTCAAATAATTAACGGGGTATTTGTGGGTAACAGTTTATCTTGTTTCAGTAGATTAAACTGTAGGGGCTGATAAAGAGTTCACACGAGTTGCACTTAAGCATAATCATCCCTCAGAGATAAGAATGCATACGCTTGTCTGGCCTCCTAGTTCTGGACTCAGTACAAGTTGCTGTTTTTTTCTTTCCACCTTTCTCATAACATTTTGAGGTAGGTACTGTTATTAGCCTTATTTGCATATGAGCCAGTGAAGCGCAAAATGGCACTAACTAATAATTTTCTCAGACTTAAAGTTGTAAGTGATAGGTCTGGGATTTGAATCCAGCAGTCTGATCTAGGATCCATGATTGCTTTGGTGTAGGAGTCAGAGGAACTCCTATAAGGCCAAATAGTAGTTATCTCTTCTGAACTTTCTTCCTATGTGCTTTTAGAAATCCAGTATTTGTTTTATGTTTAATTTTAGATTGAATCTCATTTTACAAAATGAAGGTTAAAAAACTTTGTTTTGAAATTTCCTTCAGTAGAATAATTGAAATACCAATTTTTAAATTTTCTTACTTGCTCAAGTGCCAGGAATATAGTTTTTACTATAGGAAATATTCTGGTATTAGGTAGAAATAAGGATACATTAAAATAATACTTTAAACTTTGGACATGATTTTAGATATAGTTTGTTTTCACTCTAATTATAACAGTAACACGTTTCTCTTTCATTTTTAAGTAGACTGGCTTCTGAGCTGGTTGCTTTTAACTGTATTGGTAGATGAGAAAGGTGGCTATTTTGTAAAGAATTTGTTTTAATTTAGATGGAGCAGCTTTGGTTCTGCTCTTTCACCCCCAGAAATCACTTTTATATGTGATTGTAATCATTATTTTAGTCAAAAGGAATTTTCAACTTTCCCCATTTTACAAATGAGAAACTGTGTAACGTAACTACAATCAGTCACATAGCTTATCTCCTCTAAAAAGTGTGTGCACATGTGTATGTTTTATAAAACCTCACAAAGCATTATGTCTTACTGGTTTGGATGAGAAGGCCATTGAACATACTGTTTTAGGATGTAGAATTTACTTTTAAACACATGTATGTATTTTCCTTTATCACCCCTGTCTAAGTATTTTTTAGGTATTGCATCATGCCCAGTAAAATTTTAGCTAAAATTTATATGACATATAAATTTAAGTTTCCTTCTTATCAGGGGGAAACACGGCTGAAGACAGGCCATGCTTGTGGGAGCTATATATCTCTTTAATTTTTTTCTTTTGGTCAGCCTTGTCTTACTTGTCTTTCCAGATAGAAGTGTCCAAATTTATCAGGTCTTTTCACTAAAGGAATACCATCCTGTCATCCTGCAGATTATTTCAAATTATCTTTTGCTAGAGACCTTACTAGTATAAACCATAGATGTTTATTTAGCTCAGGACCTCCCAATTACAGATACAAGTTGACAGTGGTCAGGTTGATAGACCAATATATAGCTGGCTTGGGCTCCCATACCAAAATGCCAGAGATTGGGTATCTTCAACAACAGAAATTTATTTCTCACAGTTCCGGAGGCTGGGGCTGGAAAGGTAGCTTTCCTTCAGAGGCATCTTCTCTTGGCAGCCATCTCACTGTGCTCGCATGACCTCTGAGTGTGTGTTCACATGCACAGATGGAGGAGAGAAGGGGTCCTGCCGCATGGGCAAGCTCTTTTGTCTTAGAAGGGTACTAATCTTATAAGATGATGATCCCACCCTCATGAGCTCATGTAACCCAAATTCCTCCTAAAGGCCCTGTTTCCAAATACCATCATATTGATGGTTAGGGCTTTATATGGGAATTTTGTGGGACACAGATATTCAGTTTACAACATATAACATATAGTGATTAAGAAATGGGCTCTGGAGTTAAATTGCCTGAGTCTCACTAGTTGTCTATTTTTGACAATGTATTTTAAAGAATCTGTTAAATGGGGAATATTGACAACAGCTCTTACAACAATAGGATTTTAAGGAGTAAAATGAGTTTTCTTGCATGTAAGGCACTTGAAAGAACAAGTAACCCTCATTGTTAACAAAACAAGACATGATAGCAATGATATTCTTAATGGTAATTAGTATTTTCTATGTAATTTGGACAGTGGCACATAAGACATTGTCTAAAAAAGTAAGTGTATGATTCTTTTTTCTTTAAAACTAGAGAGTCTGGAAAGTAAAAAGAAAATGCATGATTCTCTGAAAGTGTTCTGCATATTTAAAAAGAATTATTCCTTTATTGTAAGATTTTTTTTATTTTTTGACCTTGTGTTGGTGAGTTTATGTTTCTTGTGTTTTTTTTTAAAGATTTATTTATGCATACAAGCTGAGGTATAGGCCAGGGGTGTGGGGTGGTGAGAGGATTCACCAGAGTCAGAGTGGGGAGCAGAACAGGCAGATCTATTGAAGTACACTGCTGAGGGGAGCAGCGGACGAGGCAGGAGAAGTCCCCATTGCGCCATGTGGGAATCTCTCCGGCTGGGGATTGAACTCGTGCTGTAGTGGCTCTGGGTATCTTCATACTGCTGTACTTAACCCGTTGCGCCACCAGGGATGCCCCTATTGTAAGATTTTTTACTTTTATTTATTTTTGCATAGAAGAATTGGGGTGTAGGTCAGAGGTGCTGGGGGTGAGAGGATTCACCAGACACAAAGTGGGGAGCAGAACAGGTGGATCTACTGAAATACACTGCTAAGGGAGCAGTGGGCCAAAGAGGAGAGGTCTGCTGTGCCTTGTGGGTCAGCTCCCTGCCCAGGGATCCAACTCAAGGCTGCTTTGCGTGGCTCAAGGCTCTCCCGAGCCATCATGGTGGTAGCGCTAAGACTTAACCCGTAGGCCACCAGGGGGGTCCAAGTGTTCTGCATTTTTAACATGTCAGTAAAAATAAAAGTACTGATTAATTTTATTTAAATGAGTCTTTTTAATTGTTGACTGGAATAGGACTTGATAATTTACCTATGTGAAAAATGAGTAATAGTTTTGAATGTAGGATGTTAAATTAGAGGAATAGTATCTTAAGGCCATGGAAATTAGTTCATGGAGTTTCTTGAAAAATGATAGGCTTATGACTATGTCTAAAGCATATAGAGACTTATAAGGACATGGATGTGAATTATGGATATATTCAACTTTATAGTGTATGATAACTTAATCTGAATTCATGGTACTACTAATAGCACTACTTTTCCCGATTCATCTTGGCTTTTTCTCTGTAGATACAGTTTTGTGTTATCTCATTGCAAACTGAACCTTTGCTTGCTGCTCTTTAGTCTCCTTCCAACTCTTTATTTCTGCTGAGGTTATATTCTATTTGTTTTTCAGATGAGACACTTTTTGCTCTTCCTGCTGCATCTGAGCCTGTGATACACTCCTCTGCAGGCAAGTTCTTTCCGCTAGCCTTTTATCTCCAGTGTATTCTAGCTTTAACTCTTTAGTTTTGTTAACTGTAGAGAGTAGTTTGAATTTACTAAAGATTATCATGGTTTCAAGAACATTTGTCTACTGAAAAACCTGGAATTTACATTTTAGATGCTATGTTCAAGAGAGAGATGGGTAGAACCTGTAGTAATCAGAATTATGTAAGGAATTCTTAGATCCTTGATTTACGTATTTAAATATTGACTTCCTTCTATGAGTACAGTTTATTTGCTTATAGTGTTAAGCTTTCTTGTAAATGAATGCTTGTCTATGGCATTTAATTATCCAAATGCCCTTTCTTTTTATTACTGTCAAACTCTGCTTAAATTTTCTTTCCTTTCTCTCAAATGAGTTAAAAGTAGTTTTTCTCAGTTGATTTTGAGGGTTTTCACAAAGACTTGATCTGTGCCTCTTTGTGTAGCCGTGCACAGGTTTTATTGATAGTAACTTTAATTTTTTTCGGTAATGATTCAAGTCTACTTGGTTATTTATGAAATGTTACTAACGTTTAATTCTAGTTAACAGTAAGTTACTAAAACACTATTTTGAATCTATCATAAAACTTGCATTAACTCTGAGAACACTGGCATTCTCTAACTTTCCTTTCTGTCCATGGTCACAGAAAAAATTATGGACTTGAAGGAGCGGCCAGGTAACACTGTTTCCACTGGTCAAGAGGATTTCCCATCTGTCCTGCTTGAAACTGCTGCTTCTCTTCCTTCTCTATCTCCCTTCTCAGCTGCTTCTTTTAAAGAACAGGAGTACCTTGGTAATTTATCAGCAGTATTACCCACTAAAGGAACACGTCAAGAAACTTCAAGTGAAGGTTTTAAAGCATTTTCAGAGAAGGCAAAAAATCCATTTGTAGACAAAGAATTGGAATACTCAGAAATGGGATCATCATTCAGTGGCTTGCAAAAAGTAGAATCTGCCACAATAGCAAATGCTAGGGAAGAGATCATTGTGAAGAGTAAAAAGGAAGAAGATGATTTAGTTAGTAGTAATATCCTTCATAATCAACAAGCATTAGCTGTAGCCCTCACTAAATCAGTTAAAGAGGACAAAATTATGTCTCCAGAAAAAACAAAGGACAGCTTTAATGTAAAGGGAATTGCAGCAGAAGCTCCTTTGAGGGAAGAATATGCAGACTTCAAACCATTTGAGCAAGTGTGGGAAATAAAGGAGACCTATAAGGAAGATAGTGATGTGTTGGCTGCTGGAGGTAATATAGAGGGCAAGTTAGAGAATAAAATGGATGAGAAATGCTTTGCAGGTAGCCTTGAGCAAATAAGTCATGGAAAAGATAGTGAAAGCAGTAATGATGATACCTCTTTTCCCAGTACACCAGAAGCTATAACGGATGGTTCAGGAGCATATATCACATGTGCTCCCTTTAACTCAACTGCAACTGAAAGAATATCAACAAACATTTTCCCTTTGTTGGAAGACCGTGCTTCAGAAAATAAGACAGATGAAAAAAAAATAGAGGAGAAGGCGGCCCAAATTGTAACGGAGAAGAATGTTAGCACTAAAACATCAAATCCTTTCCTTGTAGCAACACAAGATGCTGAGATAACAGATTATGTCACAACAGATAATTTATCAAAGGTTACTGGGGAAGTAGTGGCAAATATGCCAGAAGGTCTAACCCCAGATTTAGTACAGGAAGCTTGTGAAAGTGAATTGAATGAAGTGACAGGCACAAAGATTGCTTTTGAAACAAAAATGGACTTGGTTCAGACATCAGAAACTATGCAGGAGTCACTATACCCTGTAGCACAGCTTTGCCCATCATTTGAAGAATCTGAAGCTACTCCTTCACCGGTTTTGCCTGACATTGTTATGGAAGCACCATTAAATTCCCTAGTTCCTACTGCTGGTGCTTCTGCAGTGCAGCTCAGTTCCTCACCTTTAGAAGCTCCTCCTATAGTTAATTATGACAGCATAAAACTTGAGCCTGAAAATCCCCCCCCCTATGAAGAGGCTATGAATGTATCACTAAAAAAAGTATCAGGAATAATAAAGGAGGGAACTAAAGAGCCTGAAGGTATTAATACAGGTACTCAAGAAACAGAAACTCCTTATATATCTATTGCATGTGATTTGATTAAAGAAACAAAACTCTCTACTGAACCAATGCCAGATTTTTCTAATTATTCAGAAATAGCAAAAGTTGCACAGCCAGTGCCTGATCATTCTGAGCTAGTTGAAGATTCCTCACCTGATTCTGAACCAGTTGACTTGTTTAGTGATGACTCAATATCTGATGTTCCCCCCAAACAAGATGAAGCTGTGATACTTGTGAAAGAAAGTCTCGCTGAAACATCATCTGAGTCAATGAGCAAACAGGAAAATAAGGAAAAATTCAGTGCTTCACCACTTCCTGAGGTGGGAAAGCCATATTTGGAATCATTTCAGCCCAATTTAGATACCACAAAAGGTACCTTATCACCTGATGAAGTTTCAACATTGACCCAAAAGGGGAAAATTTCTCTGCAGATGGAGGAACTCAATACTGCAGTTTACTCAAATGATGGCTTATTTATTTCTAAGGAAGCAAAAATAAGAGAGAGTGAAACATTTTCAGATTCATCTCCAATTGAGATTATAGATGAATTCCCTACATTTGTCAGTTCTAAAACTGATTTTTCTCCCCAGATAGTCGGGGAATACAGTGATCTAGAAATACCCCGCAAAAGTGAAATAGCTAATGTCCAGGATGGAGCTGAGTCATTGCCTTGCTCAGAATTACCCCATACTCTTTCTTTCAAGAATGTACAACCTAATGACGAAGTCTGTGTCTCAGATGAATTCTCCAAAGATAGGCCTGATATTTCAAAGGTGGCCTTACTGCCTCCAGATGTTCCTGCTTTGCCCACTCAAACAGAGATAGGCAGTATAGTTAAACCCAAAGTTCTTTTGAAAGAAGCTGAGAAAAAACTTCCTTCTGATACAGAAAAAGAGAAAAGATCACCATCTGCTATATTTTCAGCAGAGCTGAGTAAAACTTCAGGTAATCAGTCCATATGTTGTTTTATGCTTCTTGACACTATTTTTTCTTATGTGACATTCTACAGTTTGTGTAGTATATTGCCTTTATAGTGTCTTAATATATCACATTGATAAGAATTTTGCCGTCTTGTTTGACGGTTTTACTGCTTTTCTATCTTGCTTGCAATTACCACTCATCCTTGCTTTTAACTTTTTCATGCACTTACTCTTTGGTCATTTTTATATTGCACCATGGAATTAGAATTTTTTTAAATTAAGAATTGGGTTCAGTGTCTATTTCTTTTCACTTGCTTTAGTGTTTCCTGACAGTGTGAAGAGCAAGAGCATTCAAAAATACACATTTTCTGATGTATTTACTTTTTGTTTTCCCAGGAATATTTCATTTAATATTTTTAATCAAAGATCATTTCTATAGCATCTGTAGTAAGGCCAAGAGAAGATTTGATAGTGGAAGAATTTGTTCAGCATTATCAAATATTAGAGAAAGCAGTTAAAATAAAAATTGTGAATTTGTGAAAAATGAGGGAAGGTATTGGCTTGACAGTGGTAAATAGTGTGAGTTGGGCAGTGCTAGGGTTGAGTGAATGGGACTTGAGCAAATGGATAATAAATGTTGATGATTTTCTAAGTAGTTTAAGAATGTGGAGAAAGTGCAAGGAAGAGTGTGGAGTTCAGGAAGGACTTTTTTTAAATTGAAGATGTCTAGTAGAGCATCAAAGAGATAAGAGATTCAAGTAGAGGATTTAATTTAGGAAGAAAGAGTTTGAAGGAACTTTGTAGTGAAAGGAGAGTAAAGTATGGGTGTTGCTAGGTTTTTGTAGCTGGAAGTTGAAATATTTGGATATGTTTGTTCTTTAAAGTAGGATGGTAGGTTATTTGCTGAAAGTGACTGGAACATACTTGGGTGGAAGAGGCCTAGAATGTCTTCTAGTTAGAGAAACAAATATATTTGCATTAAGAGCCCAGTAAAAGTCGAGGGAGTGGTCTGTGTGGTGGTGGGGTGAGCCCAAAGTCTGGTTATGGGTTCAGAGAAAGCAAATTCAAGATTGTTACTAGATGGACCCAGTACAAAGTCGTTAAAGGTGGGGATAATAGTAACAGTAGATTGAAATAATGGACTGTGACAGCAAAGTTGAAGATTATAAAGAAGAGAAGGGAGTTGTTAGGTAAGAGTAGAAAGTTAGCTTGAGGCCCAGATTAGATCTAAAAACCAAGAGTAATAAGAATAAAATAAGAACACCTGAATTTTAGGATGCTGTGGTCTAAGTAGGATTGTGTATGTGCTTGTATATTAGAGGTTGAATTTGGAATTCCATAATGAGGATGAGACAGGGACTGAAGTTGAGTGGGTAAGGTTGCTGAAAGTGAGGTCAAGTAAACTGTGAAGCCAAGATGTTGGATTGCTCTTTCACATGACATTGAAGTCACCCAGAATGATGGCAGGACTTAGGTGACTAGGAACATTATTAAGAGCTAGGCACAGGGTCTTTGGTAAAGGGTAGTGAGGCAAATGGCAGAATGATAGATGGAGAGAGCGATAAGGAAAGACAGAATGGAATAGCTGAATGACTAAGACTATTGCCCCAGACCTCTGAAATAATAGTCTGGGTTGAGATATTAAAGAGTACATATGCCCTATTTAGAGAATTCTACAGAGAAGGCAGTATGAAGAGTTAGCCTTGGTAGAAGTTTTCAGTGAAGAAGTTGAAGGTTAGGGGAGATGGTTCACAGTGGAATGGGGATTTCCAACAGCACTGTAAAATCGTTTAGGAGAGAGAAAATAAGAGAAGCCCAGAGGAGCGTGATGATAGGTGGGTGAAGACCAAAGAAAAGCAAGGATGTGTTATAACAGTCTCTAAAGTCTCATGGTGTCTACCCCAACACTCCTTCCTAAAACTTAATACTCATGATTTTCTGGTAGAGTGGGCTCTCAGTATTTTAGGATTCAGCTGTGTCTTAGATTGATTTTAATAAACCTAGGGATCTTGACATATACTCATGATGCCTTATTTTGATTTAAGTAAAGAAATAAGGGCAGTGCTTTGAAGGCTGAGTAGGGATGGTTGAAAAAGGAAGTATAATAATGAGTTTTTTTCTTAAGAGTTACTAATGCCTTTTCAAAAAAAAAAAAGACATCATGTATAAGAGATTATATGATGTTTGTCTTTTTCTGACTTAACATAGTGCCCTTACGGTCCATCCGTGACCCAAATGGCAGGATTTCATTCTTTTTTTTATAGCTGAATAATGTTGCATTTTATATATATGAAATTTTACTCTCTGTGTATGAAATTTCATTCTTTTTCTTTACCTGTTCATCCATCAGTGGACACTTAGGTTGTTTCTTTATCTGGACTATTGTAAATAATGCTGTAATGAACATGGGGGATGCATAGATCTTTTTGAGTTACTGTTGGTTTTTTTTTTTTTTAATAAATATCCAGAATTGGAATTGTTGAATCACTTGATAAATATATTTCTTTCTTTATGTTATAGAATTTTTAATTAGAAAAGTGCCATAAAGGTCTTATGAAATTTTTGATCCGTTGCCACATGGTAAAAAGATAGAAGGACAAGCTTTTGAGTATATGGATTCATGAATTATTCACGAAAATCTCCTGAAATGATACTTAGTTCCCATTAAATCATTGGACATTCTCTATATGAGCTATTTTCCTTTAGAATGGTATTTCGTGATGAATGTATTTTTGATTGCAGAAATTTAAACATATATGAATAATTATATTCATGAAACTGAGCTTATTTGAAATACTAAATCTTTTAAAAAACAGGAAAGAGAAGGGATAATATTTGAAAAATTTAACTTTTCATCTGAAGCAACTATCCTCAATTAGTTTCAAATAATAGCATGTTTGTAAATATATTTTGAAAACTTGGTTACTGTGTTAGAAACACTACTTATTAAGGATTGAATATATTTCTGTGATTCATATTTCAAATTTTATTCTAGAACTTATGTTAAATGTACAGAATACTGATGTGCTCTTTGTAATTATTCTTTTTACAATGATGAAATTTAATGCATTATATTTTATAATTTTCTTAATGTGATAACTTGCATTTCAGAGTCAATTAATGAATTGTAAATGTTCCAGATACTTTTGTTTGGTTAGAAAAATATATTACTATACTTGAATCTTCTAGTAGTAAAATAAGCAATAAGTTAAAATATTTAAAATATTTGAAATATTTAAACTACTCTTCTGTATATTTCAAAATTCGTGTTTTTTTTAAATAAATGAATTTATCTGTCCTATAAAATTTAACCCTTTGCACTCGAGTGGCGCAGCTGCGCCTGACGGTTTAATGCGTCCACTCGAGCAGCACCGCTACGGCGCCCTGCAGTTTAATGTGTCCACTCAAGTGGCGCCGCTAGGGCGCCCGAGCAGTTTGGAAGTCAATATGTTAATTTCTAATGTGTGATAAGATAGTCTTACGACAGTTATTTTCATGGACCAGGCTTGGCCTGCATCCTTAGCCAGTTCTTAGCTTAGCTTAGTTAATCTCATCTTAGCATTGTGATATGTGTCCTGACAAACTGAGGCTGCATCTTGGGGATTGTTTTACTAAATATCACACAAAAACTAATTACAGAGTATAATATTTAACAGATTTTGTTTTATTCAATGTAAAAATAAATAAATTGTTGAAATTTTATTATTTGTATATGTTTGTTTGAGTATAACATGATTTCAAAGTACCTGTAAAACGCTTCCCTAATATAGCTGAAATCGTCTCGAGTGGCTGGTTCACCCACCCGAAAAAGGCCTCGAGTGCAAAGGGTTAATTTTCTGTGACATGAATCACTTAATGATACTGCTTTAGATATAAAATTGATCTTCAGAGTATTATAGCCTATAGATAAATGCTTCATTCCATACCCTCATCTACACAGCAGTAAGCAATCTTAAATTTTATTTTATTTATTTGTAATAATTTATTTGTGTATATATATATTTTACATCTTGTTCTTTTTGTAGTATTTGCTTTTTTGTTTTGGTTAATGTCTTTTTTGCTGTACAGAGCTTTTTAGTGAGATGTAATTCCAGCTGTTTATCTTTTCCTTCACTTTCTTTGCTTTGGGGGATGGGTCTAAAGATGTTACTGAGATGTCTGTCATATAGGTTTAACCTATATTTCTTACATATATTTGATGGTTTTAGGTCTTATGTTCAATTCTTTTACCCATTTTGAGTTGATTTTTTGTGCATGATGTGGGATAGTGGTCTGGTTTCATTCTTTTATTTATGGTGGTCCAGTTTTCCCAGCAGCATTTATTGTCCTTGTTCCATTGCATGTTCTTTACTCTTTTATCAAAGATTAGTTCTCCACATATGTGTGTCTGTTTTTTGTTCCATACCATACCGTTTTAATTACTATGGCTTTGCAGTATAATTTGAAGTCTGGGCATGTGATAACTCCATTTTCCTTTGTTTTAGTTAGGAGAGCTCTGGTTATTAGAGGTTTTTTGTGGTTTCATGTGAATTTCATCAATATTTGAAAAGTGTCTTTGAGATTTTTATCGGAATAGCATTGAATGTGTAAATTGCTTTTGGTGGAATGGCCAGTTTCATGTTAATTCTTCCAATCCATGAGCAGGGGATATCTTTCCATTTCTTTGTGTCTTCTGTTTCTTTTAACAATGTTTTATGATTTTCTTTGTTAGGTTTATTTCCAAGTATTTTGATTATTTTTTTTTTTTTTGGTTTCAATTATAAACGGGATGGGTTTTCTTGATTTCTTCTTCAGATTGATTATTTGTATATAGGAGGGTTACTGCTTTTCAATACAATACTGGAAGTCTCACCAAGCAATAATACAAGAGAAAGACATACAAGGAATCCAAATAGGGAAAGAAATAATACTATTACTATTTGCAGACGATGTTATACATGAGAACCCTAAAAACTCCACTGAAAAGCTAATCAAAATAATCAACCAGTTTAGTAAAGTAGCAGGATACAAAATCACACACACGTCAGTAGACTTCCTATATTTTTATTTTTTGAGGAACTTACATTCTGTATTTCATAGTGACTGCATCAGTCTACATCCCCACCAACAATGCACGAAGTTTCCCTTTTCTCCAGTTTTCATGCCAATATCTTTTTTCTTTTGTGTTTTTGATAACAGCTATTTTACCATGTGTGAGGGAATATCTCATTGTGGTTTTGATTTGTGGTTTTCCTTGATGACTAGAGGAATGTTGAGAATCTTTTCATGTAACTGTTAGCCATCTGTATGTTGTTTTTGGAAAAATAATTTACGTTCTTAAATTTTTTAAAGATTCTGTGGTTAAAGATTTATTCTTTGGTATCCTTGTGGTTTCCATTTTTGCTTAAAATATTATTGTTAGTACTTGCCTTGCTTACTTCCCACTCAATAAAAAATGAAACAACAAAGATAGAAGAAAGTATTTTTAATAATTGTATACATTTGTCTACTATAAATAGACCAAGATAGTGAAGCTTCTGGAAAGTGTAGAAACTTGACAGGCAGCACTACCACATAACAGTTGAAATGTTTTTCTCAGATGATGTGTGGAAGTTTCAGTTTGGCACAGGAATGATGGTTTAGGGATGAGTATATAATCATTGGAAATGGAAGACAGCAATACATACTAAGCGGGAAGAGTGGCTAGTTTCAGCATGGAATGTTAGGAATAGTGTCAATGAAGAGATGATTCTATGAGAATTACAAATTTCAAATATGAATGAAAATATAGACCTCCATATTTATGTAAATGTGACAAAAGTTTTCCAGATTCTGTTTTGTGGTTAATTTGGGGCAGGTGATTGTATTGTGAATATTGTGGCTAGTACGTAGAAACCTACTCACTTGCAGGAGGGACATAAATTTGTGACTGATAACATATAACTAAGTAAAAAACATTTAGGCTTATTTGGAGTTTAACAGAAATCGGCTTATGCTAAAGGAGAATTTGATACCTAAATTAGTTATGACTGGAATTATGCAGATTTTTAAAAAAATTATGGAATCATTTAAGATAGTTGTTTAAAAAACTGTTGCTTTTAAAAATTTGACTTACATGGAAATAACTTCAAACTTAAAAACAACATTGGTCAACAAATTTTTACAAAAGTCATGTTACTGAAATAAAATTAGTCATTTCCTATCGATTTTTATGTGCTCAACATGAATATGACAGTCAAATTCTAATTTTGACTCTAGTTTTTTTGTAATCTGCAATACATTGATGTTTACATCACGGAATGCATGCCAGTAGTAATAGGCCTACGGTTAATACCTGTAAAAAATCAAGTCATAGACTACTTAGATTTCTTTGCTTGTCTCGTGCAGCTGTTCAGGAGCATCTCGGGGGAGTGTCCGGCAGTAGTCAGCTAGCTTTGTAGTGGACCATTTTCCTTGGTATCTTTGTTCCATTGATGCGATATATTGATGAAAACGTTCGCCATGCTCATCACTAACCATACCACAGTTTTCAGGGAAGAAATCCAGATGGGAATGAAGGAAGTGGATCTTTAGAGACATATTGCAGCCCAGTTTCTGATACTGCATCAGCATGTCTTCTACTAGTTCCGTGTAGTTTTCTGCTCTAACATTCCCAAGAAAGTTTGTAGACACTAGGCGAAAAGCATTCCATGCTTGTTTCACATCACCCTGCAGGAAGTTGTCGAACCAGTCATCTTTGAAGAGCTCTCGAATCTGAGGACCAACAAAAACTCCCTCTTTAATCTTTGCTTCGCTTCAATTACAAAGTAATTGTGACATCTTCTTTTAGAAGATTCCATTGTTGGAGTCTTGATCCTAGCAATTCTGTCTTGTTCTTGGATAAGTCCAAATCATGAACCAGGTCATTGAGTTCTTCCTGTGTTAGTGTGTGTGGGGTTGATGATGCACCACAGTGAAAATCTGGATCACTGCATGCTGATGGAACAGGAGAAGAACAGGTCAGCTCACCCTTGTCCTCATCAGATGAATCAAGAGAATATTCTGCTGGAGGTTCTGGAATAGGCAGTCCCTCACCATGTGGAACTGGTCTCAATGCAGACGGAATGTTTAGGTAGACTATTTTTGACTTCTTTTGCTTCGTTATTCCACTGCAAAGAGGAGGAACCAAGCAGAAGTAACAGTCTGTTACGTGGTTGCTTGGCTCTCTCCACACCATGGAGACTGCAAACGGCATTGATGGTCTTTTGCCATTTAACCACTGTGAAAGCTGTGTTGTACATGTAGCACAGCATAGATGTGGGGCCCAAGGCTTGTCTTGGTCACCAACCTTGCATCCGAAGTAAAGCTGAAAAACCTTCTTCACTTGAGAAGTGTTACTTTTCTTCTGGTTGGCAAATGTCACTTCCCCACAAATAGAGCAGAAATTGTCCATGCTATTAATGCACTTTCGAGGCATGACTGTTCTGTATTGTGCCTAAATGGATAAAATAATAACAGTCCTATGAAACAGTAGCTTAAACTGTCTTGCACAAAGTTTGAAATATTTTCAATGCTCAACCTTTCTGACAGGGCTTTCTATAGTGTACTGCTGACGTCAGCTTACTTCAACTGCTGCCTGGCAGTAGTATTGCATTGCATCAGAAAATGATGTAGTCAACTCTGGATGATGTGTGCATGATGGTATTATGCAATGTGATGCAATATGACGACATTCTAGGCTGATTTAGGATGTTGTTGCACTCCTACTGGATACATTTACATGGTGAAACATATTAAATGAATTATATGAAATATCTTCAAAACAAGAGCTAGTAAATTTTCAGGGTTATATTCATGTTCAGCACACCAAGATACTATAGATTAGGGCCTTTTAAAGTCAGCAACGATCTCATTGTTGACCAGTGTAATTGCTGTTTATCCCAACGTCCTGATTAACATTTTACCCCATTTGCTTTATCATTTATGATCTCATTCTATAACTAACTATGGATACATTATTAATCTTGTTTTCTCTGAACCATTTGAGAGTAAGTTTATGTGCATTCTGATCTTTTATCCTTAAATACTTCAGAAAGAGATATTCTCTCACATAATCTCAGTATAACTCAAGTCCATAAATTTACATTTGTATAATACTTTTTAAAAAGTCTACCACTCGTATTCCAGTTTTGTTATTTGCCCTGATAATGTCCTTTATAATTTTTTCTACTACAAGATCTAGTGTAGAACCAAGTTTTGCCTTTGTCTTGTTGCTGATGCCTTTAAATCTGGATCACTTCCAGTCTTTACTGCTGTGACATTAATATTTTTGAAGACTGTAGGCCCCTTCCACTCTCCCTTTTAAATAGTCCTCATTTTGGATTTGTTTGATGGTTCTTAGTGATTACAGTGAGATGATGAATTCATTGGCAAAATGAAGTTGATGTAGTATTTCTCTCATGGTATCATATCAGGAATACTTACTATCCATCAGCCCTCGCTGATGAGTTTAACATTGAGTATGTGGTCAATATTAATCCCTGATTTCCTCATTGAAAAGTAGATACTTAACACCGTGCAGAATGCCTTCTCCCCATCAACCCTTACCCCACCCCCAAATTTAGTTTTCATAATTCTTCCTTAATTCAGTTTTGCCATTAAGGTTACAAATTTGATGACTTTTCAGTTTCTAGTATTCCCTCCATGTTTATAAATCAGGCTTTGACTTTTTACTGCTGGCAAGAACCCTTTTTCACGAATGAATTAGTTATTATCACTGTGGGTCCATGAACATGTTTTCCCCTCAGTGGTTTATAATTCATTACTAAAAAAAAAAAATGCAGGAAAAAAAGTACAAAGACTGTTTATACTCTATCTGGAGGTACCCACTATCCATCAACCCCACACTGATGAGGTTAATGTTCCCTACTGAATGTAAACTATTCCCAGATTTGGTTGGTCCCCCTTCAGATTGGCTCAAGGACCAGCAGCTATCTCTTTTTTGGTCGGGGGTCTGGGACTGGGGAGGTAGAAAGGAAAACATTTCTTCTTTCTAGTATAACAAAATGTTGAAGATTCATCTCATGCCTATGCGCTCCAGAACTGCTATCAGCCATTTCTCTAAGGGTACTTGATTGCTTTTAATCTGTAGTTGCATTAGAGGTCAAGAAAGTGATGCTTGTTATACTCCTGGCTATTATTGTAGGGTCTTTCCATTTTAGCTCTTCCAGTGGACAGAACTAGGAAATGCTTATATACATATATACAATTAAGTATAAACACATACACTTATTTTAGAAATTATGAGGTCAACAGATAACTTCAGTTCTAATCCATTCCTAAGATGATCATTTCTTTTTTCACTTCCTGTCTATATGTTCCTTGTATCATGAGTACCCTGGATCCCAGTACTATCAGTACATTTACTCATTTGCTTAACTCTTTAATATACCTCAAATAATTCTAAAATGCCCAAGATTGTATATAAATATATATACACACAAGTGCAAATTACTTGGATTAGTTTTATTTTTTCCCTTTTCCCCACCTTCAGTGTGGTTGTGATACTCATTTGAAAGTTAGATTAATGTGTTTCAGTTTTCCTTTTTTTCTATTTAGGAGGATTTTAAATTGAGAATTTTGAAGGTTGAAGAAAAGTTTTTTCTCTTATTAATATCAATTAGTCTTCACCACAGTCTTATAGAAGAAACTGTTTTATAGATGACAAAATCTAAATCGAGGAATGTTCAGTACTCTGCTAAGGTTATGTAACAAATTATGTGATAAGCATAATACCTTTGAACTTCTGTGGTCCAGATATTGTTTCTTCCACAAGGGAAATTATTTCCCAGCATGTGAAGAACTTGGATTCTAATATAAGTTCTATCCTTTTCTTAGTTGTTTCCCCATTCTGGATTGAGCAGTTACTGCCCTAAATTTAGCTGACAACCAAGGTGTTGCTGCCATAATTACATAGCTCTTGTGTTGGGAACATTAGCCAGTACCAAAACATCTTTTAAATGTCAAGAAAATTCCCATCTATTTTTTGTCATGTAATCTCCCTAATGTATGAACATCAGAATGAGGATATTTTGTTGCTTCCGTGTGGAGACTGAATAACCCTATTGTGGTCAGCTATTATCTATGTTGTTGGTAGGCCATTGATAAGAAAGATGCTAATATCTTTAATTCAAATCACTGATTTTAACTTAATGAGACTGATTGCTTTAATATGTTTTTTTTTTCATTTGTTTGCTTGTTCTGCCACTAACAGAATATTTTCAATTCATAATAAGAATTGAGGTTGTGTTTTGCTGACCTGGGACTGTTGGTGAATGAAGTATAAATTTGATTATTCATTATACTTGAACTATTTGATATCTAATAGCAAGTAGTATTACCATAATGAACTAATTTAAAAGAACCTATTTATATATAAGTTAACAATAAAAATTATCCTTTGCAAGTTTGTATATACTCCTATTGTGTAACAGCTTTATTTTGATGTTTATGACTTAAAACATTTTTCTTATTAAAAAATTTTGCTAGATAACTTCTACTTTCTCACTAAATTATAGATAGTAAGGCTTAGTATTTTGGTTAAAATGCATTTTTAATGACAATATTTAGGACACTAGTTGGACTTTGGTTATGATAGTGAGCATTAATCTGAAACAAGTAAGAAATTTATGTACTTGGAAAAATATGTTTAATATAACAAGTTGAGTAGAAATACCTTTAACTTGAATACTGTTAGTAAATAAAGTATAGCTAAATTCTGACTGTTAATAAAGAAATTGATGATATTTACTTAAATATGACATTGTAAAATCAGTGGTTTATTTAGTACTTACTATGGATTTAATACAGGTTGAAAATAAATATGAAATATGTTCCATGAAAGATAAAATACTGCTAAATATGGTTGAAAGAACTTCATCTTAGACATTTTATAGACCTTCCATTTCTAATACTGACTTTATCAGATAAGCTGGACAAATGTTTGAATTTTTTAAGCTTCCTAATTTTAGTCATAATTTATCTCAAGGACCTGCCAGCTATCAACGAAATCAGGCAACAGTATAAGAAGCAATCTGACGTAATTGATTCACTGTACAATTTTGAGAAATAGAGAAAAGCAATGAGATGACAAAGTTTCATAATCATATTGTCCAGACACAAACATATTGAGATCATATTCTGATTTATTTTTGATGCACATGTGTGCTTATATGTACTTTGCAGATGCAGTGAAAAATAGGTGTTTTACCAAATTGGGTTCATAATGTAAATTTTGTTTGTAGCTTCTGAAAAAAGACTTAGCAAAACCTTATGTAATGCAGACATTTCCATATCTTTTTTTTTAAGATTTATTTTTATGCATACAAGAACTGGGGTGCAGGTCAGAGGTGCGGGGGGTGAGAGGATTCATCAGAGACAGAGTGGGGAGCAGAACAGGCAGATAAACTAAACTACAGAGCTGAGGGGAGCAGTGGGGAAGACAGGAGAGGTCTGTTGTGCCATGTGGGTGTTAGCTTCTTGGCCAGGGATCAAACTCATGTTGCAGTGGCTGGTGATAGCTTCATAGTGCTGAGACTTAACCCCTTGTGCCACCAGGGAGGTCCCAGCATTTCCATATCTTTAAATAATAATCTCTGATTTTTTTTTTTTAATGCTTAGTGTTCCTTGGTATGATTATTTCACCAGTCCTCTGGCTCCTCTGGTACCCTTAGATTATTCCCTACTTCTAAATTTTTAAGTAATGCTATCACTTACCTCTTTACATTTACATATCTCTGAATTGTTACTTTTCATAAACTACTAGAAATTGAACCTTAGGTCAATGGATATGACATTAATAAGAGTTTTAACCAAAATTGACCATTAGGAAAGTTGGACTAATTTTTATTCCTCTTACAAAACACCCTTTTCTTTGTTACCACTAAAAATGTTTATTTTTTTGATAGTTCCATGTTACACAAAATTTAAAAAGTACAATGACAGTCTTCCCGTTTCTGTTGTTTAGACATCTAATACTCTTTGCTTGAAAATCATTATGATTTATTTCTTACTATATTCTCCCTGATACTCTCTCTTGGTGTTTTTTTTACCTGAGCAGTTTAGGTTAAAAGGTATCTTGCTGGTTTGTTCTTGGATTGTTAGTGAAGAAGAACATACTCCATTTCTTTATCATTTTATTTGTATTTCTGTTGTGAATTGCCTGTTCATACCCTTTGCCCATTTTTAAATTTAGATACTCATCTCTTACATACAAAGGATGCTTTGTAATGTTCGTTTTCCCAGAGATTTTTTTTTCCCCTTTACATTTTAGTGGGTATTTTCCTGTATATCACCGTAGGAAAATTACATTTTTTAATTATTTACAGTTTCATTTTTACATTTACTACTGATGTTTTTTAAATTGATTTCTGAATTCAGGTTAGAGATAATTTTACATCTTACGACTTTTTAGTGGTGGTGGCTTTTTCCTATTCACATTAAATGGTGTACCAGGCTACGATTGTAGGGAAGAGTCAAAAATTAAGAACAGTTTTTGGATTGTACAATCAACTGTACTTCAGGAGATGGCGCCATCTAGTGTTGTTGCTAGAAAACAGGTTCAACGGGATGCTTTATAATGACCATATGGAATATATACATAGTTGGATAGAGAAATGTAAAGTTAGGACTTTTTGCTTTGTGTAATGTAATTTTTCATGTAACATTTTTAAAACAGACTATAAAATGATTTTGAATTTTGACACATTGTACTGAATTAATACTTGAATCATGCTATTTTAAACATGAAATAACTACGATTTCCCTGTGTACTTAAGGGAAAACTAGAAAGTAATAGAAAGTCTGTTTAAAGCCTAGTGACTGTTACATCTCCAATTTTCAAAATGCTTTGGATCTTTGGGAATATCTGCACATTGATTCTAAGGTATAATAAGCCAATATTTATATAGTTCTCATTGAATAGTATCACTTTCTATATACTTGTGGATTCTAGTGTTCATTTTTAGCAGCTATATGAAATTGTCTATAATGAAAATGTTCATTATTTTCTTGGTATTTTATGTTGTCATCCATTTCTAGACTTAGTTTTTTCCATGTCTTAAGGTTCAATTCATAGTTAATGTTGAAGTGCTGTAATTTAGTCCATAGAGGGCATTATATTACAGCACATGGTATTAGCAGCATTATTTAATACCTTCAGTAGTGAGACATACGTGTAGCTTCCTGAGAGCTCAGAATAATTAAATTTTGGAATATGTTAGAAACTATGTGGCTGTAATTTATGTCTTTATTAACAAGGAAGACTCCTGCCAGACAGTGGAAATAATTATTTTAGTTATTAAGGCTTGCATACAACTTAGAGTTTAGCACTTTCAATCCAAATGACCATCTTGTTTTCCACCTCATTTCCCTTGACTTCTAAACATTGTAAAGAAAGCAAAACAAAAGAAAAATGTGAGTTTTGGGCAGCACTTGTATAGTGCCAGATTCATGAATTGTTTGGTACAGCTAATTAGATCTCTGAATTTGAAAATAAGAAAATTGAGTGTTTCTCTGACTCAGAAGTAGAGGAAGGAAAAGAAATGGGAAAGGAGAAATAATCTTAGGAGAGCTGGCTGGGGTGGACTTTTATATTACTGCCTGTTCCAAAATAATAGGCCTAGCTGTTTGAAATCCTGCAATTAGATACAAGCCAAAAATACACATACACATGAGAAGGGTTATAGAGAAAGGTTTTTTTTAAAGTAGGAATTGAGTTAATCATACAATTCTGCAAATGAGCTAAGTATACTGAGAAGAATAAGTTTTGAGATATGGGAAGAGAAAGATTGAGAGTAAGTAAGTTGAGAGTATGGTTTCCTTTATGTCATTTGACTTACATAACTTAGTTTTCCCTGTAAAATTAGTAACCTAATTTGTAAAGACCATAAAAATTAAATAATTATTACTGTGTAAGGTTGAACTTCAGGGTCTCTGTTCTGAATTTTTAACCTACCAGGGGAGCAATTAAGTATAGTTAGTGTTTAGATGAATGGGTATGAATGGGTAATGTTTAGATGAATTGGTAATATTTAGATGAATTTTTTAAATTGCTAAATAAACTAAGTCAAGTACCAGAATATGTAAGTAGTATAAATGTAAATATCTTTGTCTAAAGAAATACATATATTTTGTCTTAGTGTAGTCATTTGTAACTTGAAAAGTGTGGGTGTGCTTTCTGGTTTCTTTAGTCCCAATGTGCAGGTGTTTATTGACCTTCAGCTTTAAGGGATTTTCCACAAACAATATTATCTTAGAAATATCTTATACAAACTGAATAGTTTGAGATTCCAAGTGATTGCACAGAGAGGCAGACATTTTCAGCCATGGTTAGGCTAAGTGACAGGATTCTCAAATACTATGGAAAGTGTGCAGTGAATTTTTAAAGTTGAAAGTTAAATATTAACTCTTGAGCTGAGAATCCGTGACTGTTTAAAAATTAAGTTGCTTTATTTATGTTTGGGATTAGAAAAGCAGCTGGGGACATAAATGAGTAATTTTCAGACCACTCTAATATTAAGGAAAGATTTTGCACACAGCTTCACAGCAAGTTCCAGAAAATATACCTGTTTCAGTGTAACTGTACATTCTTAAGCATGTAATTTACATAAACTACTTATCTTACAATACTGCCATATTACACATTTTAAAATATTTTAGCTGATTTGTCGTTTATTGGCTTTTTTGCTTAGTCAGATGGTAACATCAGTTAAACTGGTTGTGGAATATTAAAAAACAATCTGCACTGGGATGAATGCTGGTTTTTTAAAGTTGAACACAATTTTAGACATTTTCTCCATGATTTATTAATCAGTAAAATTTTAGTTTGCTCTTATGTCATTTTCCTGAGGCAAACGATATAAGTAGGCCATGAATATTCCTCTTTAAGCTAAGAATCTATTCTTAGCACCTGCAGTCAGTCATGTCTAGTAGATACTTATTGAAAGATTGAGTTGGAACATGATGATTAAGAGTAAGTGTATATTCTCAAGTATTTAAAAGGCTCCCATAACTGAAAGGGAAAAAAAAACCATTACATTAGAAAGATGAGGTTCTTGAAAATGAACAAAAACTTTTTTCTCTTGAAGTAGCATACATTCCATAAACATTAATAATTTGGCTTTGTAATCCCCTCATGTCCTTATAGAGAATACAAAAATGCTTAGTGCTTTTTAAGCCTTAATAAACAAGAGAAATTAAGGAGACACAGCATTTTCCAGGGTTGAAATTTAGGCTGTTCAATTTTTATATTATTAACCATTGATTTTACAGTTTTGGGTGAAAACAACATTCTGGTTTAAAAGACCAAACAAACCCAAAACTGCACGATTTTAAGTGCATTTCAAGTATATTCAGTGATAAACTCTTCTGAAAGAACAGCCCTCTTTTCTATTCTTTAATTTGGTAGCCTGCCCCCTTCCCCTGCAAAAGTAGCTCCATTTGGTATGTGCAACAAGCAAAAGACCAGAACAATAAACACAGATAGAAGGAAGGCGGGAGAGCCTGAGTATTAGTAGCCTAGTTACAGATTGCACTGCGTCAGACTCTCCACACCCAGAAGACGTCAGGTGACTTCAGTCCTGCTGCAGTTGTGCAGCAGAGACTGCAGACTTCGCTTGAGGAAACGGGTATTTCATGTCTGGGGTAGATTTTTGTGGTTACAGCTTTCCTGTTGGTATGCATAATTGATAATTGCATCTGGAGGGCAGATCGTGACAAGAGATGGACGGTCAGAAGAAAAATTGGAAAGACAAGGGTAGGGTATAACTGCTTTTTAATATTCTATTTGTTTTTTTCATGTGACCAGTAGTATATTTCTATGGGAATAAACCTTGCAATTTAGATGCATTTTGGATAGAAAATGAAGCCTATGAAAAAAAAGCTATTTCATATGTTTTATTTACATTTGGTTGTATATGCCAAAATGTGATCCTTTTTTTTCCCCACTGGTATTTGATTTAGTTCTTGCAGTTTTATCATTGTTGAGCTTGTATTCTTTAATCTTTCACATTGTAAACAAACTAAGTCTAACATTTCATTTGTTGGTCTCTTTGGTATGCTAAGTCTCTATAGCTGTTTTTTTATTCCATAATGAAATATCTTCTGTGACTCAGGTGTTGTTTTTTTTTTTTTGAGGCGACGATGTAAGTGAAATTTTATTCAGAGGTTTATGATTGGCAAGATACTTCATTTGCAGTAAACCCATTTTCTTCTTTGGAAATCTGATTGAATAGCTATTACCAGCCCCCTTTTAATTAGACTATTTTTTTGTATATCTTGACATTGCTGAAATGTATACACAGTAGTTTTAAATGCATGCTTATGTTAAAGTCACTAACCTTTGTCCTTGTAATAACCAGTGGGTGATCTTGATCCCCTTTCCTCCCCCTCAAAAGCCCAGATCCTTTCAAGTCTCGGTGGATCATTGTGTAAGAATTTACACCCGTCAGTGGCAAGATGTTGGCTCAGATAAATATCAGAAAAAGTATTTTACCATGAGCCATTAAAGAAATGAGCCATTAAAGAAAAAGTAGATAATAGATAAGCCATTAAAGAAAAAGTAGATAATAGACTATATCTGACCACTATAATAAGTAACCTTAAAAATTACTGCAGTACAAGTAGACATTCCACACAGCAATTTTTTTCTACTGGCCACATTCAAGTAGCCACTTTTCAAAAATTGTTATTTCCTTCTACAGATTTGTTAGCAGACCTGGTGATATGTTTCGAAAAGCAATATGTGAAGCTAATTACAATAACCTTAACACCATCCTTTTAAAAATGTGTTCAGTAAAGGAATGTGGGGAGCAGGTAGGTGATTTTAACACTGAGTTCATACTGAAACTCTAGAAGGATTTTATTAGTTACACCTTAGAACACTACAACTTTACACTTTAACCTTTATGGTTTCTTTACAAGTGAATTTAATAAGGAGAAGGATATCTGTTTTTCCATTCTTCTGACCATTGCTTTAACAAAGTAAATCTTGATATACTAGTGTTTAATAAGCAAAAATGGTAGTGATGATATAATAAATGCAGGCTTTAAAAATAGGTGAAAAGCCACATTAGGACCTAGTCTGCAACTCTTAAGACTAATAATTTCAATTGTAGACCTTTAATAACATTTTAAGTTCTTTATTTTCTGAACTAATTAATAGGTATGTTGAGACTAGAAATTAAGATCCAATATAATCCATATATATCAGATTTATTTTTACTATTTATAGGCACTAAATATAAAATCAAATTTATCTTATGTATCTCTGGGGAGCCTCACTTTGTATGTAAATGGAATGGCCTAATATTTTTTAGTGCTTTTTTTTTTTTTAACTTGGTAAGAATGATCCATAACCACTAAAAAAAATCTTACCTGTTTTTTGGCTTCATTGGTCAAGCTGTATTTTAGTATTTATCAGCAGCTAATTTTAATGTAGGTTATAGATAATGACTTAAATAGGAGTCACTGAGAAACTATAAAGTTGCCATTTGGTGAATATTTGCTCGTTTTTTGAAGATTGTGACAGTATAGTAAAGAATCTAATTTAGGCTCTAGGTGAATTTTTATAAAATATTGTGCTCTATAATTTTTCTACACTATCCCTCTCCATGTCCCCCCTTAAGAGCCATAGTTGAAACACACCCAGTCGTCTAATAATGATATACAGCAGTATAACAGCAGTGAGAGAGAGATGCTCAGATCTCAGTTCTTTTAGAAGTTTGGGTTTTCTATTTTTTGTTTAGTATTTTGCCGATTAATTACTATTTAAGATAATTTTTTAGGCTAAGACGAATAATAATTTGTGTTCTTTTATATAGTCTTCACTTTGGATTTTCAGTTGTTCTTAGCAGCAAATGAAATCTACATGCTAATTGATTATTGGTCTTATATGTAGAAAACATTAAAATAGTCCAAAGATTTTGAAGCGCTTAAAGTAGGAAGGATGGTTGTGTTTGGGTAGGGTGGGAGAATGTAACCATAATCAAGGCATAATTGAGACAATGAAGAGAGCTTTCTGAATAGAAGGGAATATTTACGGAAGATTAGTGTGTCTAAGGAATATATAAAGATGTACAAAGTCTAGATCATGTTTCCTCAAACTTCCCTGAAGTTGGGAATCATCTAGTGCTTCATGAACATTGAAATTCATAGGACTATGGAATTGCCAGGGAAGGTCTGGCAATCTGTATATTAAGCATCTTCTGCTGTTATAATTGGGCAAATTGGGGAAACAACAATCTAGGTTTTAAAATTTCTGTTTTGATAATTTGATTTTGGCCAGAGTAAGAAACTTAACCTTTCTAATCTTCTGTTCCCTTATTTTTGTGATTTCTTGGATTCTGGTTTTGTAGTTATCTGGTTTTATGAAAAGATAGGCTGCATCATATTGCAGCAGCCTTTGTGTTTTAGATTTTATTATAAAGGAGTAAGGAATCTTTGGGAATTTTGAATGTGATAAGTTGATAGCAAGTTGGAAAGATTGGTTTGAGGTGCTGTTTAAGATAAATGGGAGAAGAACTTAAGAGGCAGAAGTTAGGATGACTGTAGATGTGTCCAAACTTTTAAAGCAAATAGTGCTGCACTTGACTTGACGTGTGGGAATGGAAAGGAAGTATCTGATAGATTTGAAAACCTCAAAGAAAGAGTGCTTGACACCTGACTTAGATTTGTGGGAGGTGAGGTAGGAACTCAAAAGACAACACGAAATGTCAGTTATTGTGAAACGTTGGCTATGCTACTGCCTCAGTATCTGTAGAAATAGACTAAAGTACATAGAAGTTTGATGCCAGATTTGGTGTTAGAAACTGAAACTTGAACATCTCTGAAATGATGGATTTAGTGATAAAGAATTGATAATTGAGTGCACAGTGTGATGGATAAATACCATGGTGAAATTTAATTTGCACAGAAAGAACTAAAAATTAAGGGAGGAAAAGCCTAAAATCTATGTTGCAAAGATTTGCAGCACCAAGAAAGACCGGGAAGTTATAGTTAGGGCAGTTAAAAAAAAAGCAGAATAGTGTTGTTTCACTGATATTGAAAGATAGGGAAGAAGAATTTTCAAAAAGACACGAGTGGTTAAATACTACAGAGAAAGGTAGTATTAACGAAATGGTTTGGACCCTGTGAATTTTAGAAATATGTACAGCACTGTTATTGCTAGTGCTCTTTGGATTTGGCGATTAATGTGCTATGGGTGACCTTTAGAAGTTTCTGTAGGATGGGACATGAATGTTTCTGTCACTAAAATTCGATTTGATTAAACCTCAAGACAAACTGACTTGGGGCCAGTTCTACAATATATACTGTCTTGCATAGATTCTGGCTGAGACTCCTGCACTATACTTTTGATAAGCCACTTGTAATTTTTTTTTAATAGTTTTAATGGTACTGAGTATATGGGCACAGGTATACACACATACTAGCATTTAGATAGAGAAGAGCCAGGCGTCTTGCTTCTGAAAATAGTTCATTTCTACCCTGGATGTGGGGGGAACAAAGGCCTGAGAAGGGAACTTTGACTTTCGCCAACTGTTGAGACCTACTTATTGGAGGAAGGCATCTGCTTTCAGTTCTAAATTTACACCCAGTGTATAGGCATTTAATAGGTATTTTTTTCTATATCTTGGTTTAGTAAAGTACATAGTATGTAAGATGTAGAAAATCTAGAAAGTAGCAGAAGAATTTACTTAGTGATTTTGTTGTATTTTTTTAATGATGTGTGTAGGTGGGTGAGGGGGAAGTCATGGGAAAGTCATTTTGTTCTGGAATCATCTTCTGGTATCATTTTTCTCCAGCTAAATGGGAAAATAATTTTCCATTTTTAAGACATTTTACATTCTTTTACTGACTATAGTATTCTAATACTACACTAAAGTACTACTAATCCCGTAGTTAAATATTTGTTAGTTTGTACAAGTATAAACAATGCTAAAATATATATAATTAGATGTAAATCTTTATACTATCCAGATTATTTACAAGTTGTTAGACTATTTAGGCTTTTGGTTCATATTACAAACTGCTTTTCAGAAAGAATATTATAAAGATTATTGTTTTGAGTAATTCAGGGAAGTGTGTGTGTCCTGGTGCCTTGGCCATGGTTACATAGTACATAGGGGTTTCTGCTGGTTTCAACGCTTCCTAAAATAGCTTTTTTGTCAATGTTATATTAATTGCTGAGAACCAGACTTATATTTAAAAAGGAGTAAATGGGCAAGTATTTTCTCCTACATCTGGCTTAAAGCCTTGTATGAATAAGTAGTGGGAACCATGGTGGAAGTAATTAATCTTCATGGCCTCTTTATTTCCTCCTAATTCCTCACTAAGATTTCTAACTTGTTTTTCCACAAAATTCTGTGTCACAGACAAATTCATCTTCCTAAAGTGTGGCTCTAATCATAACACTTGAGGGGTTTTCCTGTACTTTTCAAATTAAGTTCACACAGTCTGTCCTGGACTTTGAAAAGGCATTCCATGGCCTAGTCTCAACCTTTATAATTCCATCTTCCATTACTCTGTCTCCAGCTACATTAGAGGGACTTGTGTTTTAAACATGCCTGTTCTTTGTATTTGTTCATATTTTTCTCTCTGTCCAGAGGCCCCTTCTTCCTGTTTCATTTTTCCTTAAGAACTGCTTGTCAAAAGTGCAGTCTTTCTGAAGCCTTCGCCAATCCTCTCAAATGGAGGTGATAAGTGTTCTCAGAACTCCCATCTCTTTTTCAGTTTATGTCTTCTGTTACACATTACTGATAATTTTCTTGACTCTGCCTTGTCCATATATTCCTGGAAGGCAGAACCCCTGGATTTCTTCGTTGACCCTGCAGCTTCTTTGTAAGGTGAGGCTAAGAGCTCGGATGTGCAGTCAAGTTTACTCCTGCCCTTAAACCCTGTACATTCTGTCTAGGAAATGTTAAATGTCCTTTTCAGCTTGGAGAAATAAATTCCCTGCCTTCTCCTTTCTTAAAGGAGCGGTTAAGCAATGAAAGCAACTTAGAAATCCAACTTTTAATTTATAACCTGCAAATAAGGCACCTTACTGGTCCTTTATTCCAATGTTCTAATTTTATGGTAAGGAAACCAAAAAACCAAAGAGATTAAATTATTTGTTCACTATCACATAGCTGGTGGCTTGGGGTCTTTGTTTCATTTTACAACCTGTATTTGTACTTGAACAGCCAAAGATTGAAAACTGTAGATGCTAAAAAGAACATGTTTTGATTGTTTGTAGTCTCAGTGTGGCGTCTTATTGAACGTGGCGTGTAAATATATCTGTGTGGCCTTGACTTGGCAGTAAAAGATGTAATAGTTTTCACAGCAGCCATGAAAGCAGGGCAGGTGTGGTTGGTCAGCGTTGTCAGAAGGTTAAGTCTAGTGGGAACTCTGGGGCCAGGAGTATAATTTCACTTTATTGCTAGGGATTGGATTACAGCCTTGAATGTAGGAAATATTTAAGCAGTGAATAGAATTCTCTTTATATTCTCTAGGTATCCCTGAGGTTCCGCTTTTATTTATTCACTTTATCTTATCTCTTGCTAGCTTTTTGGCTAAAGGATGTCATTTAATTTCAGTCACTGTTTCTCTTTGCATGTTTGGATATTCTGAGAACAGGTTATCTGTTTTCTTTATCATGGTTAGTGGCTATTGCATCGCTACTATTTTATATTGTATATAACACTTAAGGAGTTCAAAGCAACTTAAAAATATGATTATCAAATATTAATGATACCCATGCAAGTCTGTTGTTGAGTTTGGTATTGCATTAGATTTAAGAGTTTCTACTCTCAGACAACATATTTGCTAAAATTTCCATAAGACTGAGGAATTATAGTTGTTTCTTGTTGTATATGCTCATGTCTTTTTTCATCCAAATCTAAAATAATTCAAAATAGGTTATCCTGGTCAATAATAAGAGTATTTTACCTCATTTTATTATCTCTACTTTGTTAGTCATTTATTCATTGAACATTTCTATTGAGTATATGATAGATATATAATGTTATAGAAATTTTAAATAACTTTTGAATAACCTATTAGAGAAGTTCACTTTCTTTTTTGTATTAGTTATTTGCTTTGTGTTTTCTCTTCCCATTACACTATGTTAAGCTCTTCAAGTTTCTAGAGTTACAGAGCAGTATGTTTTCTATTTGCTTTTTACTGGTAGAAAATATGGCCTACACCCCAGCTTGTATGCATAAATAAATCTTTAAAAAAAAGAAAATATGGCTTTGAGTTATAATTTTCCCACTTCTGTGACTTGGTTTCTACTTGTAATGCTTGGATGCCAATAAGTAGTAAATTTCCACTTTAATAAATTATATATCAAACCCCAGTGTATACTTTAATATTATACAATAGAAGTTTGGCCAATTCTAACAATTGAAAATAAATAGCTACATTTTTACCAAAATGTATCAGAAGTAATAGGCTTTTCCTTGGAAGAATCCTTATTTTAATAATGACCGCTACAACTGAAGGTGTTAGTAAAGGTCATTGGCTTGGAATATGTATATATAACATGGATACGGAGAAGATACTTAACTTTACCTTAGAGAAAAGCTACATGAGTTTTCCTGTGAATGGAAAATTATGGTTTAGAGAAATTGAAAGACTTATTTTCTGCTGTATTTTTTCTCTTACAATAAAGCTGGAAGTAGATTGTGAGAATAAGTAATTGAAAATGACATTAAGCAAATTGGTAAATTTAGTGAATTTAAAAATGAAGCCTGTGCTGGTGTGTTATTTCCTTATCAGAGAAATTTGGATTATCTTTAGTAGGCAGCAAATAACCATAGGTAGCTTAAACTTCCCTAGAACATACTGAGACATTTTCTGGGTGAAGATACTTAGTAAGGGACAAAGGCTGTTGAAAATAAATTCGTCATAGCAGATAATGATGAGGGAAAGACTTGTTTAAGAATTTATTGTGAAACAAAAAAAATTTGCTGAAACTTTCAGTTCTTAACAAAATTTAGATTGCAGTCACAGTTTGTATATAAGTTCTTATAATAAGCAGAGGATGAATCATGGTTTTGGACTTTTGAGGTGTGTATTTTTTACCACAGAATTGTTTGGTAGTACAGAACGGGATCTTCTACTTTCTAATTGAATTCCACATGGATCATATATACTGGTATTTGCAAAAAACATAGAAGGGTTTTATTGACTTCCTAGTGGTTCTTAATCTTTCAAGGTCAGATACTCTGTGTTGAAATGCCTATTGGATTGTTAGTCATTTGCAACATTAACTTTACCAAATTTTGCAGTATTAGGGTTGGTAGTTGTGCATTGTAATTGGTATGTGTTGTCTTAATTATATGTAATTATACTATATGTTAGAAGTGGTATATATTATATATAAATACATAGTTATATGTAGCTATTAACAGTTTTATTTTCAAAAGGAAGGGCAAAATTAGATATCTTCTAGAAAACATAACTTGCAATTTAAAGAGAACATGATTTATTCCTATTATTGAATATTACTGACATTCATTGGTCTACATGTTTGTTCATGATGTTTTGCAAATTGCTTCTCTCTTCCCAGTTGTTTAAATCAAGGTTGAAACATTACATAGCCAAATAGGATAAAAAAGCAAACCTGAATACTAATATATTCCTTTCAATACAAAATGTAGTATGATGGAAAGAGTATGACAGACCTTCATCTCAGAATGAATTTCAGTCTGTAACCCTGTATAATTTAATCCTCCTTCTAAGCTTTTAGTTGCCTCATATGAAATGCCAGGCAGTAAATATGGAATGTGGCTTGTGGTAATGTATATAAAGTACTCAACACAGTGCCTTGTTCACAATAGGGAATAACTAAGTATTGAATATATAAAAAGGTGAATATAGATTTTATGCTATTCTGTGTAGAATGTTTTTCCTTGAGGTGTGTGGTTGTGAAGTTGGTCAGAGCGATGTCAGAAGTAAGACAGGGAAGATTTAATGATAGGCAAGGACCTGAAATTGTGTTTCTGTCTTCTAAAAACTAGATAGAGGAAGAGGAAATGGACAGATGCTGGTTTGGCAAGTATTTGGTTGAGATAGTTTGTAGGAGTACTGTTGCAGGGCAGCCCTGATATAAATGGGGTGCCTGTCTGTGGGTTCTCACCCGTGCGCTTAAAAGGGACTTATAAGACTCAATTGCAGATACACACAATAAAATTAAAAAAAAGGGTGTATTTACAAAAAGGGAAGGGAAAAAGATAAAAGAATAAATTGGTGAATGCGTCCTACCAGTTCCGCTGAGCTGAAATCTTTTTTTTTTAAATATTTATTTATTTATGCATACAAGCTGGGGTACAGGCCAGAGGTGTGGGGCGGCGAGAGGGTTCACCAGAGACAGAGTGGGGAGCAGCACAGGTAGATGGACGGAAGCACACTGCTGAGAGGAGCAGCGGGCGAGGCAGGACAGGACTGCCGCGCCATGTGGGAATCTCCCCTGCCGGGCATTGAACTCACGCCCTGACAGCTCCACAGCGCAGCGCTTAACCCGCTGTGCCACCAGGGAGGCCCTGAGCTGAAATCTTAATGGCACACTTAAAACCTGTCAGTCCACAACCACGAGCAATCGCCCTCCCCCAAGCTCACAGGTCTGGTTTTAAATCCCCAAACCATTTAACTCCACCCTCAGTCCTCAGCATCCTTCCTTTGGTGGTGATGGCATTCTGCGATTCGTAGTCCTAGGTGTCTTGGATCTCTCTGGCTTGAGGTAGGGATGGGGTCCTGGGACACTCCCCATTCCTGAGGACCACCCTCTTACAATACTAGGTATCCATCCTGAAACTCACTGATAGGAAGTTCAGTTCACCTCTGTTTAGTTAAGCAATGCATTTAATATTGATTATTTTGTGTGTTTAGTTCACTCGGCATTTCCATATATGAAATCTTTCAGCCTCAGCTAACTCCTTTTAGATAGGTATCATTTTTCTAATTTTACACTTAGGGAAACTTAAGTCAAGTGATCAGTCAGGGTCATCCTCATAGCAAATTGGAAGAAGTTGAACTCAGTGTCTTTCACTGTCTTATCTGAAAGAGTTAAATTTCTGTTCTGCACAGATATTTTCTGGACTATCATTTACCAACCAAGTGAATGCTTACTGTGTGGAGGTGAAAGGTTATTGTGTGGTACTGAATGATTAACTGAATTCTAGTCACTTTTCCTCACAGTTGGGAAGAATTTAAGGATTGTGATTACTAATAAATATGTAATAATACGAAGATTATTGTGAAGACGAGAATTTTAATATTCTGATATTTATGTGTTGACTCATTTTCTATTTAATTGCCTTACTCATTCTCCATCTGACTTTATTAAAGAGAACTTAATATTTGCTTTCCTTAGGAAGTAGCTATTTATGGCTGGCCATTCCCTGTTCTCCCAGTATTTTTAGTGCCAGCTAGTTGAACTTTTTTCCTAGACAAAAAATTAAAAAATTGAAACCTGACTTAAGGCTAGTCAAGGAAGAGCCTCAGTAAGAATTTGATTTGAGGTAAGATGAAATGACTGACTCCTGGGAAAAGGCATGTGTGTTGGCACTATTTTTAGCTATGATGGTTTATGGCAGATGACAGTTAAATTATCATCAAGAGTAGGCAACTCTTCTTACTCTGCATTGGGCCAGAAGTTTTTTTTTTTTTTTTTTTTTTTTTAAGGAAACACTGCAGTGATCTTAAATTAAAAATTTTGTTTGATAAAGATGCTACTGCTCCAGGCACTGAACAAAACACAATGAAAATGAAGATTTTTCACATCATTTTAAAATAAAAGAGGGGGGAATAAAAATGGGCCAGACAGCAGAGTAGATCACTTCTTTCCCCTAAATGACAAGGATTTAAAAAAAAATTGGTAGGTATTACTTAGTAATCTATACACATTCCTCACCAGCTATAAGAGGAAAGGCATAGTTAAATTAATCTCACATTATCATGAACATTCTATATGAAGTTGAGGCCAAGCTAGGTTATCTTAGAATAGTTAATGCTTCATTCTGTCGTACAGAAGGAGACTCCAGGAACTGTGAAAAGTTAAACTTTCCTTGTGCAATACCTTTGTTTAAATTTTGGTTTCTCAAGAATAAAGGGTTTCTCAAGAATTAAATTTTGCCTTTTAAAAAATTGGATCATTTGTAATTGAGGTAGCATTCGTTTACAACATTTTGTATGATTTATGGGTCTAGTAAACTTCACTGTCAACAAACTAATAAAGTGATTGCAGAGAAGTCCAACGTTAGCATTTTGGTGACCTTCTGGTTCATTTTTAAACATCCCATTGTGATATTTTCAAATGAAAAGTCTAACATATTTCTATTAAGAATAATGTGGCTAATATTTGGACAATGCAGCAGATACTAAAGCAGGATAATGAGAGTATAAAGATACTCATCAACCCTTTAAGGTCTAGTAAAGGAAGATGTGTCTGTAAAATAATATTTTCTATTTTTTAAGTTAGCTGTGAAAATATTGTTATATGTTACTTAATAAATGTAGACATCAGAAAGTAGCTAAAATAAAATGTTAATTCTGAGCATACAAATATTCTTTGATATTTCTAATGTAAATTAGAGAGTGCATGCCTTAAACTGGCAGAAAGTATATATTCATTCTTATTAGTCAATCAGTTGTATTTATTGAAACTTTATTTGGTTCAGACTTTGCTCACCTCTGGGGATAAAATGGATAATAAAACAATATGGTCTTTTATAGAGCTTATAACTCCACAGAGAAACTTACCAAAACAAGTACCCTTTTTAGTTTCGTTTTACTTCTTTTAAAATAATACAATTTGTTGATTTTTTTTTTGTATATTTACAAAATTGCACAGCTGTCACCATTGTCTAATTATATATTATTTTCATCACCCCCTCAGAAAAATCCCTATCGGCAGTCACTCTGTCTGCACACAACCCCAGCCATTCATTTACTTTCTGTTTCTGTGAAATTACATTTTCTATCTACTTCTTATAAACAGAATCATACACCTGTGACCTTTTGTTTCTGGCTACTTTTTATTTAGCATAATGTTTTAAGGTTCTTCCACATTGTAGCATGTGTCAGTACTTCATTCCCTTTCATTGTCCAAGGATATTTCTTTGTATGAATAATGTTTTATGTATCCAGTCATCAGTTGACAAATATTTGGGTTGTTTTCTCTTTTGGGTTTGTATGAACAATATTGCTGTGGACATTAACGAATAAGAGTTTTTGTGGACAAGTTTTGTAGTCTTCTGGGTAGAAATTCCTAGGAGTGGAATTTCTGGCTTGCCATATGGATAAACTGTCTTTAAGCTTTTTTAGGAATTGCCATATTGTTCACAGTGGCTGACTTTTACATTCCCGCTAGCAGTGAAAGAGGGCTCCAGTCTTTATCACTTTGTCAATACTTTTTATAGTTCATCTTACTGATTTACCCATCCTTCTGGGTCTAAAGTGTGGCATCTGATTGTGGTTTTGGTGTACACTTCTCTAATGACTAATGCTGAGCATCTTTTCATTGTTTGTTGGGTATTTGCCTACATTGTTCAGAGAAATGTCTACTCACATGCTTTACCAGGTTTTACTTGGGTTATTAGTACCTCAGGAATACATATCCCTTACAAGGTATTTATTTTGTAAATCTTCCATTCTGTGATTTTCTTTCCCACTTTTTTTTTTTTTTATATACAGCTGGGGTACAGGCCAGAGGTGTGGAGTGGTGAGAGGCTTCACCAGAGACAGAGTGGGGAGCAGAACAGGCAGATCAGAAATACACTACTGAGGGGAGCAGCGGGCGAGGCAGGAGAGGTCTGCCGCACCATGTGGGATTCTCCCCGGCTGGGCGTCGAACTTGCATAGCTGCTGCCGACAGCTCCACAGCCCAGCACTTAACCGCTGCGCCACCAGGGAGGCCCTCTTTCCTACTTTTCTTGATGGTGTTCTTTGAGGCACAAAAGTTTTTAATGAAGTCCCATTTATCATTTTTTTATGCCTATATTTTCTTTTAAGCTTTTTATATTTAATATTTTAATTTTAAGCTTTGTATATTTTTGCTCCATTTTGAGTTAATGTTTTTATGTCATCTGAGATGTAGGTACAGCTTCATTCTTACACTCAGTTGTCCCAGCACCATTTGTTGAAAAAAAAAAAAAACTATTCTTTCTCCCTCATTGCATTGTCTTGGGGCCTTTGTTAAAATCAGTTCACCATATATGTAAGGGTTTATTTCTGGATTCTTAATTTTATTCCACTGAGCTGTCTACCCTGTGCAGCTGCTATACTGTCGTGATCGCTGTAGCTTTGTAGGTAGCTGTGAAAAAAAAGTGTGAGTTCTCCAATTTTGTTCTATTTAAAGGTTGTTTCACTATTCTGGATCCCCTTGTATTTCCATATGAATTCTCAGTTGGCTTGTGAAATTCAGTTCAAAAACAGGAATTTGATTGAGATTCCACTGTGGATCAATTTGGGGAGTATTACCATCTTAATCTTAATTCACAAACATGGTATGTCTTTCCATTTATTTGTTGTCTTTAATTTCTTTCAGTGATCTACAGTTTTTAGTTTCTAAACCTTGCACTTCTTTTAACTTCCTTTTTTTGTGCCATTGAAAATGGATTTATTTTCTCATTTTCAGATTGTTCATGTACTCTGCAAACTTTCTGGACTTGTTTATTATTTCTGATAGTTTTTTTGTGAAGTCATGTCTGCAAATAGAGGTAGTTTAATTTCTTCCTTTACAATCTAGGTGTCTGTTTTTCTTTGCCTAATTGCCCTGTTTCATACCTCCTTGATGATGCTGACTAGAAGTAGCAAGAGTAGATAACCATTGTCTTGTTCCTAGTCTTAGGGGGAAAAGCTCTTAGTGTTTTGCCCTTAAGTATGGTTATAGCTCTGTGTGTGTGTGTGTGTATTGGGGAGGAGGGGTGTTCATAGATACTGTCCCTTTTTTTTTGTTTAATGTTTTGTTGAAAGGGTGATGTTTTTAAATAACAAACATTTGATTAGAGGGTGATGGGTTTGTCCCATGCTTTCCTGTGTCTGTTGTCATCATTGTGGTTTTGTCCTTCATTCTAGCAGGGTATATTGATTGAACCAACATGGTTTTCCTGAGATAAATACCATTTGACCATTGTGTATATCCGTTTCATATGTCGCTCAATTCAGCTTGTTAGCATTTTGTTGAGGACTGTTATATCTGTATTTACAAGAGATATTGTCTGCCTTCTCCTATATGAACTATATTAGAAACCAGTAGTATTTGAGTATCAGATAGTGTTCTAATAAAACTTTGTTACACCCTGTCTCTCACTGAGGTCCAACTATCTTGGATAAACTTAATCTTCCAAAAATTTTTCTCATTAAAACCAACCTAAGGGAATTGTTAGACTGAAAATATTTATGAATGTCAATTAAGATGACAACCAATTAAATGGCAACTAATATTTTTTATCCTTTTGGCATCATTAATCATCTATTCAATTCCTTTGCAAAACAAATCCTTTCATAATTTATACAATAACTTTGGTAACAGTGTAGATTTCCTCTCAGACCTTACTATTCTCCAGTATGTTAGTTTTGTTCTTTGTCTGATTGTCAGTATCTTGTTTTCTTTTCTCTCTTAGTTCTCTTTTCTCCTCCAGTGCTCCGAGGGCCTGTGTGTGGTTCTCTGAGGGCATCTCTAGGGTGGTTTCACAAGGCTCTTGTACCTGCTTTGAGTAGCTCCAAGAACTGTTTATGTATTTTCATATAATATGTATGAATTACCTATGACGTATGTGACCTGCAGACTGGACCTTAGACGTGACTGTTCCTATCTCATCACCTTTGGAGAAATTGAATTGATTTAACTGAAAATACCAGCAATATTAACTTAGTTTATAAACTCTTTCAGTTGTCAGCTGGACCCAAATACTTAATAAGCTAGCAGATAGTGTATTCTCTTCCGAATAAGCCAACTAGGAAAAGGCACTTGTGTTATAAAGTATCTAACAGGAAAGGAAAGAGTTTACTTTTTTTTTTTAATATAATGGTAATTCTTCCTTGCCATTGGAGGAGGAGGATGGTTTCATATAGCATAGAAGGAAACAAGCAAGTTAGTCATCTAAAATATAACCTTACTCTAATGAAAATTTTCTTTTATAGATACCCTTTCCGTTTTGTGACTTTCTGCTCTTATTTATCATTATGAACACATTCATGTGGTACAATACATCTACATCATTGCCTTTTGGCTACATACTATTCATTTGCTATATCCTAATTTTACTTAGACTCCCATGGTTTGTAGAAGTTGTTTTCAATTTGATTATAGTTTACTATGGTGAAATGCCTGTAAAGTACTTTGGAATAGAGCTCTTTTCTCTTCAGATTTTATGTAGGTATTTATATCAAAATTTATCCATTATTTATTAACCTATCATGTTAATTTTACTTACTTTCTTCTTGCCTTTGTGATTCATCACACATTAGTAATTAATTGGCTGTGAGGCTTGCCAAAAAAAGAAATTTTATGTGCTTTAAATTTGGTATCATACATGGAAAATGTGAGTTTTATCGTTAGGAAGCATGGATTAGACTCCATAGTCCACTATTGATTAAGTCATTAGGGCCCGGTCATGTAAGATATGGGTCTCCCTTTCTTGTATAAAAGCTTGCCTCGGAAGGGTTTCAATAATCGAAAAAGGTAATGTATAGTCTGTCTACAGTGTATAACATAATGTTAAGTGCCCAGTAAATAACTGACTTGGGAAGTAAAGGGAGGGGTTGAGATTAAAGAATGTAGATCCACAACTTGGAAAATATCCTAAAACATCTATCAAGCTTTAAAAATGTGTAGTTTTCAGTCTTTTTCTTTTTAAATTTCTCTCAAGCTGTTACCTCCAAACTCCCAATCTCCAAATTCAGTTCAATATCATTATAATGATACAGTTTATAATTGTTTGAAAAATTATAGAAATTTGATTTGTTGTTTTCCATGTTTTGAAAATGCATGACAAAGTTTCTAGGACTATTCAAATATTTCATTTTATTCAAAGGTTTGAATAAGAATATTTCAGCTTCTAAAAATCTATCTTAAAAAGAAGGGAAGGTGGTAATTTTAAAAATATTGGGCACAGGTACAGTAGCAATGAAATCTTACTGATTTGAATCTGTTCATTGGGAATTTAAATGCAGAACAGATGTGTGTGTGTGTACTTTTGTACTAATTGTGAATCATGTTAGTTTCTGATGAAAAAGAATAATTTAATCATAAAACTGAAGTCCAGAGAAATTAGAGGCTAACATTACATGATTACAGAACCAATACTAGGATGTGGGTCTCTTGAATCTTAGTCACTGATAGTTCCTTCTACTACATATCCATATAGAGAAACCATAGATTGATTATAAATAATTCCTTTCTAGTCATTGAAACTGCTCAAATGTTAACTATTGTGTTAGATAATTTGATTAGGCATGAATTTATGTTGTATTTATCTCTTAAAGTCTGAGGTCATTTATTTCATAATCAGGTTTACTGAGTAGTTTTTAACAATGGTGAGGAATACTGAGGGTATCTGCATTTATTTTGCCTTTATACCAATAGTAGTTTTGACATGTTCTAGAGCACTTCGAGGCTACATCTGTTTTTATAAAGGCACATTTATTCATATAAAAATAGACATTATGTACCTTACTTGCTGATTTTTGTATCAACTTTTTTTTGTCTTTAGTAGTGAACATTTAGATAAATTTTAAAATCCTTTTCCATGTTTATAAAGTAACATGTTTACAGTATATCAACAATACCATTTAATAATTTACAAGTTAATTTTTTTATTTCTTTATATACTGAGTGCTTAAATAACCGGATAAGAAAGATGATTGTGATTATGGTTGTATTCATAGCAACAACAGATAACAAATAACCCTGATATTTATTGTATATATACTATATACCATATTAAGGATAATATATTTATCATCTTATTTTATCATTGCTTTTCTTACCCTATCACTGTACCCCGTCTTTAAAAACTACATTAGTTATTAGAACCATTGCTAAGCAGAGAGTTATAATTAGTCCTATACTTTTAGGTTTTCTAGATCCTTCCCATTCTTTAAGAACCAGCACAATTTCTGTTTCTTTCACAGTTCCCTAGATTTTTTTTCTTTCCTGGATTGTAACAGTGCAGTATTATTTTCATAACTTTATTGGCATTGTTTTTATATGTCTTATCTACCTACAATTGTAGTGTTTTAGAATTATACCTGGCCTCAAAGAAAAGTTTGTGTCTCCATTTTTAGGTTTTCTAATTAATTCTACTAGGTTGATTTCCTTGGACAGTATCAGTTCAGTGGGTGTTTATTGAATGTAAAAAAACTGTTAGCATTGCTATTACCTCTTTATTCAATATGAAATTATTCAACATGTAATTATGGTAGTATAGACACATGACTTCAAGTTCTGGCCAGTTCATAGTTGTGTGCTAGTATATTGATATATGTCTTAGCTAGGATTGGGATGAACTTGAGATGGAGAAGTTGGATAAATGGTTGAAATCAAGGGTTTGAAAACCCTATAAATCAGGAAGCATAAGATATGATGTTTTAAATAAGTAGCATTCAAACAAAACCATATTTAGGAGAATGGAATACTGTTCCCTAATCATAATAAATGTTACACTTGCTATGTGCCAGACACTGATGAGGATTTAAAATATTTCAGTTAGTACTCATGTAATATATACTAACAGAAATTCAGGACTTCATCATAACATCAAACATTTTATAGTTCACATATATAATTTTCCACATAGAGATACCTCTTAGTACCTGAGAGAATCTGAGGGTCAAGACCAACACTGCCCCCAGAAATAGGAATATTCTTTGTCACCACCTTTATCTTAAAAAGTAACAGGTATTTAAAATTTTATTCCAGTGTATTCATACTTGTTTTGCTATAAGAATGTCCCCCATGCCTTCTTCTAGTTGTTCACAATCCAGACAGTGATGGATTATGTTCAGCCTGTGAATACAAGGGCCCTTTGGCACACTGCATGGCAGTTCTCCTTGGGTTGTATATAACCTGATCTTGAGGCCACAGGCCTGTGATTATTTGATCCCCACAGTGGCCCTGTGATGACAGACCAAGAGCAGATTTGCTAAGTTAGGTGTTGTGATTCCTTACTATTAATAAAACATTATATAACGGTGTAATACAGAGTTTTTCTTTGACATCTAAATTTTTGTGTTATATTTATCTACTCCTTGAGGGAAGTAGCTTTTCAGATAATCTGAAGGCAATGTTCTCTTTGTCTTTTGCTCTGTAGGAAAGTTTTGTTTACAATTTTGTTAAATTTCTCAGAGCTCTCTTAAAAACAGTTGTTGAAATTCTGTATAAAGTTCTTAGTAAAATTTTAATTTCTCAGTGTTTTTAAATGAATGATTTTAAAATATATTTTGTGTGACTGAATTTAGGTGAGTGTGTTAAGATTTTTTCCTATTTGAATTTATGTCATACATTGTACGATTTATAAGATGAAATTCCGCAAGATGAATTTTAAGAAATCTTGTTTTGGATTAGAAGTCTGCCATGTCGGGTTTGAGAGTTTAATAATTTTACTCAGCCAGAATGATTTGGACATGTAGGGCATAGATTTTTAAATGAAAAACTTTTTTAATGGTAAATATAAATAGATGCAGCTATTATACTGGTATACAGTTTACTAGAGAGGTGATTTAATACGTGGCTTGCAAAGTTAATATTTTAGGTTTTGGTTTGACTTTTTTTTTTTGGTTTTACTTTATATAGAGATTTTTTTCATAGGACAAATATAAATGTGCCAAATTGAAATAGATAAAGGAATGTTCTAATTTCTGATCTCTTCTTTTTAAATTTTTAGTTGTTGACCTCCTATACTGGAGAGACATTAAGAAGACTGGAGTTGTATTTGGTGCCAGCTTATTCCTGCTGCTTTCACTGACAGTATTCAGCATTGTGAGTGTAACAGCCTACATTGCCTTGGCCCTGCTGTCTGTGACTATCAGCTTTAGGATATATAAGGGTGTGATCCAAGCTATCCAGAAATCAGATGAAGGCCACCCATTCAGGTGAGATGTCTGGCAAACAAGGTATATATTGGCAACACTGAAGAGGATTAGTATTGAGTCTTCATTCTATCTATGGAATATTTATTAGTGCTTTAAGATAACTTCATGTTTTTGTTACAAAACTACCCAGAACAACTGCTTTTGAGATGTTGCAAAGATCATGTCATATGCTAAGGGTGGAAAAGACTGGGTTTATGTATCAGTAGCTGAACTCTACTACTTGTTAAGAATACTTATATACTAGAAGAAGGTGTAGGTTATCTGGTTTCAGACATTTTCATCACAGCAAAAAGACACTGCACCTACTGGCAGTCACTAGACACTCCCCCTCAGCCCGTGACAGTGACATCGTGTCTTTAAATGAATCTTTTCTCAAACATGTTAATTTCTGTCAGTAAGAAATTGACTTCTGTTACCTAAGATTACTTCAGCTCTTCCAAATGTTGTCAGATTAATTTTTACCAGGTACCACTTTTAGCATTTTTTGGCATAGGGGCTCTGTTCAGAATAGGATGAAGTCCAAATATTTCTGTCTTGCCTCTCATCCCTTCTAGGATCTTGTGTCCACTTTTATGCTGCCTTTCGAGTTCCCCGAGTTGCTCTGATCTATTACACTTCTATTTGGTTCTGTTTTTTATTTTAAGACCCCTCTTTGAAGAATGTGTCCCTATCACTGGCTCAGAATGATCTGCATTTTAAGAAATTCCGTTTCTTACTGCACTAATGATAGGTTTGAAATGCTCTCTATATTGATGAAGTAATGCAGTTACCTAAGTTTTGGGGGAGAAAATATTTATGGAGTGCCTTTTATAGGCCTTTTATAGTTATAAATTCAGCAAAAATGCCAATTTGCCCTAGTTCTCCAGTCATGCAAATGAGGATGATCTCATACCATTAGTGCTTAATACCTATGGTTATTGGAAAAGAGTGATATACAGTGGTGGCATTGCATTGAAATCACATAAGAGCCAGTTGAACTTATCTAACTATCCACAGGACATTGATTTGGGTGGGTGGAGGTTGCTCCTTTTATGCCTATGGGCCAGGCAGCTTGTCTTCAGTAAGCAGTAGTACAAAGAGGCAGTAAACAAGTTAAAGTTCTATCTAGCCACTTTTCTGCATTTCTCAAAGCTGCATAAATAATTGCTGAGTTAAGTATAGATTTGAATCTTTGAACATTTTTAACTTGTAACGTTGTTGGTTAATAAGTAACAGTCATCTTACTGTGTGAGAGACCATTGTACCAGTGAAGATATTCCTGGAGTATACTGCGGTAGCAAAAATATATAACTACTTTTGTCCATCTTTCCTGGCTGGACATGGTAAATAATAAGAGAATAATACAAAAGAAAGCATTGTCAGAGTTACATAGTACGGTGTTGGGGAAGAGAGTGTCAGAGAGGCTCTGTGTTTGGGTGGAATTTGAGGTGGGGTTAACTGACTGGATGTGCTATCAGTAGAGTAAGAAGAGGACATTGTGGATTAGAGAAATTGGTGAATTACAGGCATTAAAATTTAAAAATGTTTAAAATGGTTCATTTTTGAGTGCAGCATTGTGAATAATAGGAAATAGGGAAGATGTAGAACAACAATTTTTTGAAAAGTAGGAACCATAGAATGCACAGTGTTTGAACCTGAAGGGATTTAAGAAAGTATTTTTCTCTAATTTTACTTTTGGAAAATTACAGTTTTTCATGACCCATAAAAGTAAAATGCTTTGCCAGATGATCTAGCCAGATAGTAACAGGCCGCCTAACTCACCTGATTTCAACCTAAATAGCACTGGCTAGGGTAGCTCAAATGATGTAATCTGTAACTGGCTGAGCGAATGGGCTAGGATGCAGACATTCTGGGTTGTTTCAGAGACAGATAAAATATACCAGTTTGTAAATAATGAACACTTAAACTGGGGTCATGGCACAATGTGTCAAAAATACAAAGAGACCTATTTGAGGCAAATTGCAGAGGTTAAAACAATGAAACAAGGGATAATCAAAGAGGATTGTTATTTCAACTGTAACTATGTTCACTGAAGGAGGGATTGGGTAAGATACTACTTCCATCAGATACCAGATAATGCTGAGCACTTGTGATTTATTTCTGCTCTGCCAAGATAAAATGTCATCATTGAAATAGTAATTAGTGAAGCAACTCCTTGCATTTCTGTAGACCTGACTCCACTCCCCGTTCTGCCCCTGCCCCCATTACAGTTGTCTTCTTAAATTTAACAATTCTAAGTTAAATTCTAGCTATTTTAGTATAGATTGTTGGCATCCAAATTGGCAGGGACTATTGTGTTTCATTAGGAGTGCCACTATTCTTTCAGTGGCCATTTCACAAGCTGGGGCTTGACGTATTATTGGGCAGTTGCAGAAGATTAGGCTGAGAGAGTGTAATATTTGGAAATGAATGGGATCTTTGTTAGGATAATTGATTAGACAAAATAATGTCAAATTGAAGGAAAAAACCAAAATCCATAATAACCATCAGCATTTATTGAGTACTTTTTAATGCCTAATTTTTTAAAGCATTTTAACTCTTGATCCTCATGATAATCTGCGTTTTATAAATGAGGAAACTGAGGTTTAGAAGGAAGACTGAATAACTGTTTAATAAAGTTACACAACTAAATAAGTGGTAGAACTTAAGATTCAAGGCTCAAACTGCTAAACATGGAGCTTCCATGTGACCCAGTAATACCACGTCTGGGAATCTACCCAAGGACACAAAAACATTAATCCAAAAGGACACATGCACCCCTGTGCTTATTGCAACACTGTTTACAATAGCTAAGCTATGGAAACAACTCAGATGCCAAAAAGAGATGACTGGATCAAGAAGATGTGGTACATATACTCAATGGAATACTATTTAGCAATCAAAAAGATAAACTCATGCATTTTGCAGCAACATGGATGGAGCTAGAAGGGATCATGCTCAGCAAAATAAGCCAGAAGGAAAAAGAAAAATACTGAATGGTTTCACTTATAGGAGGAATACAGGGGAACCAAATAAGAGATCAGGAGGAGAAAATAACAACAAAAACTAGCAGGTGACCATAAATGAGATACATTCAGCGAGGGAGGGGGGAGCGTAAAGGTTCAAAACGGGGGAGAAAAGAGCACAAGGGACTATGGTGACAGTTGAATTGGTGGTGGGTAATCCCCGGGGAATACACAATAATGTAAAAGATAAAAAAATATTTAAAAAAAGATTCAATCTCAGATAAACCTGTGTTCAAAATGTCAACTAACTGACAGAGCATTTTAATGAAATACATTGTGCATACAATGTGACTTTTTTACATTGTGCTTAATTGGGAAACAATATGGTTTATAGTAAAACATTTTTTTAATGTCTTACAGATATGTAATTGGTAATGGACAAATATCTAGGGGAAATGACTGCTATCAGTAACAGTTCTGATGTGTTTTGTTTTCTAGGTCATACTTGGAATCTGAAGTGGCTATATCTGAGGACTTGGTCCAGAAATACAGTAATTCTGCTCTTGGTCATGTGAACTGCACAATAAAAGAACTCAGACGCCTCTTCTTAGTGGATGATTTAGTTGATTCTCTGAAGGTAAGTTTCTTTGCTTATTTGTGACATATCCCAGATTTAATGTGGAAGGAGTTGAGTGAAAATTGTTTTCCATATCCACATAAATGGTAAGATGAAATAATGTTGCTATAAATTTGTGCTTTAAAATTTAGAATCCGAATATTTCAGATGGAGGAAAGTACTATTCCTTTTAAAAGCAAAACTTTATAAATTCTTTCTTTTGGAAAACATCAAGATTAAACATGAGGAAATTAAAGTTAATTTTCACTAAGAATAGAGATTGCATAATAGATTTAATACCAGGTGTGATTGATGTAATCTGCTTGTCTTTGTTTTAGTGTCTGCTGCTTAATTTCTTATCTTGTGTGTGATTCATCTGCACATAAGCTATTTCATATCTTGAACTCTTTCTTGGAATGTTTATTATAGGAAAGCTTTAATATTTGGAAATATCGCAACTAGTCTTGAATTGGTAATCACTGGAAATTTTCCTTTAGTTTTTGGATTTTGCTACATGGTAGCTGTTAAAGAGTCTCACCTTGTACACAAATTCTCTCCAAGTTCAGACTGACAGAGCAAGCACTCAGAGTCATGTAACTTGAGACCTAAGCACTGGGACTTTAGTGCTTTTCCTTTACACAGACCTTGCTATTTGTGTTTTGTGTGCTAGATCCAGAGATTCTGGTTAATACAGACTCATTTCCAATGTAAGCACATTAAGAAATGCAGTATGATAGTAATTATAATTTTTTCTTTTCCAAAAGATATGTACTAATTTGCAATTTATTATGCAAGTGGAGAATATGATAGTAATAGGATGGTTGGGTATTTAGACTCAGTGAAATTATTTCTAATCTAGTCAGAAGAGGTTTGAATGCTTGAAATACTTCTAACAAACATCTTAGTCTTAGAAAGCCAGTAAATGGCCATTATTTTCAGCTGTGTGTTTCTCTTAGGTTAAGGCTTGGATAACATTAACAGTACATATTATTTAGTTTCATTTTATTATGTCTTTCATATAAAGTGCTTGCATCTAGTATCTTTTATTCTATGATAGTATTTTGAAATTATTGGATATCAATCTATAAAAAGAGCATGATTATGCTATTTGTTATGTTTAATTAATTGGTTTCAAATGAGAACAAATAAAAATCTTTTGGAATAAGTGAAGTACAATCTTGTACATACAGATCCTAGAAGAAACCACTTCCAAATCAGTCTTTACATAGAGAAGTACTATTTGCTGTTTGTAACTTGTGGAACATGTGAAACTCACTGAGAAGATGCTAGTGCAGTCTAAGATGAAGGGTCTGTGGGTATTGATTGAGGGAATAAACTAAATAGTGACAGAGCCTCAAACAGTAAAGGGCTGTATTTGGATTTAGTAGTCAGAAATGGGTGTGTGTGAGAGTGACTTCCAATAAAGGCAACATGAAGCTTGATAGAGGAGACAGTTGAGTTGATTTTACAGACTTAATAAAAATTGCAGCAGACATAAACCAAAAGTCATCCTTTATGTTTACATAGCGTGACAGTGAAGGAAGCTATGTATGCCTGTAATTAAACATTTTTCTTGAGAGAAGAGGCATTCCTGAGGAAATTTATTAGAAAACAAAAAATTGATATGGGAATGATTTACTATGTCCAGATTTTACAAGTTTGAATTTAAAGCTTCTCCTTGCCTTTTATCCAAATATAACTTGTCAGTTTATTGTTAATCTGCATAGAGTCCTCTGTAAGCTGTGAGAATATTTGCAAATGTTAGAGGAATGTGAAAAATGTTAGATGAGACTTTTGAATCTATTTTGCATAGATATTTGAATATAGGGTATGAGAAAATTTTACTAATAAGTTACTTTTCTGAGGTAAATTAAAAATTTTCTGTTAAATCTCATTGTAAGGTTTCTTTTGAAAATTATCTTACGGCTTTTTTCTTTTAAGCAATTAGGTTGATGAGGAAGAGAAATGACAGATGTTGAACTTGATTTCTTGCCCATAAGTAACTTTGCTAATTGCAAAGGAACCAAAGTGGCACATAGATACTTCCTGGAACACTTCATTTTTACTGTGTTTTCTTATATTTTTCAAGTATTATTTCCTAATATTGAATAAGAAGACTTCCATTGGGAATTACGATTTACTTTTTCTCCTTAAGGGTTAGCAGTAGTTTTGAAAAGAAAAAAATAAAAGATGAAAATTTATAAAGCATTTCTCTAAATATAACAAATTACTTACATAAGACATAAATATTTTTAAAGTTCTGTGTATTTCTTCTTTTAAATTGTTATATCATTTGTTTTGCACCTTTTGCAGTTTACTATGAATGTCTAAATCCTAGAGAAGATTGCAGATGTCCTTAGCTTGAGTAATGATTCTTGTCAAGTATTAACAGGCAAAAACACTGACAAATTATTTCTAGTTTTATGCAGTACAACTGATTTCAGATATTAGTATAAAACTTCATTGCAGCCAAATGTTGTGAACAGTTATTTTAAGGGTTATATTATTTCTTAAAGTGAGTGTGTCCCATGACTGTCAGGAGGTGGAGGAGGAGAACAAGTGGAAGGAAGTAAAGGCCTGTTCTCTAGTGCCTCTGAGCTGAGAAGCTGTCTCTGTGGCCCTCTCTTGGAGAGTCTGGTGCGTGTTAGCTTATTAGTGTCAGATCAGAGTAGTCAGAGACTGGATACCTTAACCTAGTGTAATACCTGTCTACCTTGTTTATTTACATAACTTTACCACCAGAAGACTAGTATAAGATAGTTGAGCAAACCATCTAGTTAAGGTTTAGTTCTGTTCCTCTATAAGGGACTTTTCTTGTTTTTAAAACGTTGATTCTCAGTCTTGACTGCTCTTGGGACCACCAGGAAGCGATGAGATTTACTGATGAAGGCCCCATCCTCTGAAATTCTGATAGGATTTTTCTGGGGATATGCCTGGAAAAAATCACTGTTGTGTATGAAGTTATGAACCCCGGTCTGTAGTTTCGCTTTATTCCCTGCGCCTGTCTCCCCACCCCCACTACAAAAAGAAAAGCCTGTGAAAATTCCTGTTCAGCTTTGGAGCTTCTTGAGTTTCTCTTAGATTTATTAGAGGGTGCTTGCCTCTGAAACCCGAAATTTAAGAAACTTAGTGATTTTACCTACTACAGACTAAGACCACATGTTTTAGGTGAAGGCTCTCATTTTTTGATAATGTGGTTTTGGATAATAAAGACGAGATTCTATGTGACAATTCTCTGACTGTTAGTATTGCTTCCAAGAAAATTTCTAGCTGTGGTTGCCTGAACAGGCAACCCTAATGTTCCAGAATTCAATCTTATATCTGAAACTGAACCCAAAAAGGCCTGAACTCCAGAAATAGGTGACCCAAAAGAATATTAAAATCTAGCCCTCAGGCTCTTATGCAGTTATTAACATGCATATTTTGACAGTTTCCTTTCTGGTTTCTTTGTCTCACAGAAAAAATCAAAGGGAAGTAGGCTAGAGAAAAAGGAAAAATAGTCAAAGTGATATTAATGAGAGACTGAGATGTTTTTACAAAGGTCAAATTTTAATGTCGAAGGATGCAGTAAAAATTTGAAAATGTCAGTATTGCCAAAGTAATTTCTGAAATTCTGTTAAGCATCCTTCCTCCATTTTCCAAAAAAATGTAATCCCACCCCGAAGTGAGACCTCTAATAAATATCTGCAAAGCTTTTAATGAGGTATGTGATACAGAGATAAACTTAATAGCCTTGTTCCCCTGGAAGAAAGACAAGGCCCTGGCCTTTTCTTCAGTATTTCTTTATTAGACCTTATTTGTAATGTGGCCCTTGTTTCTCCAACCTCATTGCTGCCCAAAGAGGTCAACTTTGACTTAGTTAAATATGCGATAAACTGTTCACCATGAAGTAACATGGAATTTGTAGTTGCACAATAAGAGCTGCCTGTTTGTGTCTTTAAAGTGTTCAGTGACCTTTTCTGCCTCTTATGGTAGCACACACATTCGTGATGAGTTCACAGTAATAATGGTTGCTCTGTAGGTGGTTTTATAGCAGAGCGGATTCTGGAGTCAAATAAATCTGAGATCACTGACCTCTCTGCAATTGGCTTATCTTTCCGTATCTTGGTTTCCCACTTCTTCATGGATAATGGTCTTTAATTTGGATTTAGGATGAGTTTTAACTGACCTAATGTATTTTCAAGAATATGTTAGTTGCTGCTATTGTTACTACATAGCAGTTCCAGCAGTGCAATTGGTAGATGCTAGTTCTTACTGCCACCCCTTGCTCTTCTGATGTGTGTTCTCTGTTAGCCCTTACCCAGTGTTTTAGTTTTGGGCACCCCAAGTGTTAAATTTTCTCCAGACTTTGCTGCAACATCTAAAAATTCTGTGATAGCTCATAAGGATGTGAATTTTTGGTTTCCCCTTAAAATGGGAAAATGTGATTGGCCTGAAATGCTTACATGGCAACAGTCTGGGGCTGGGTTGCAGGTGCCCACTTAAGGTGTCTCCAGCTGTGTACACCCACAGCCCCTCACTCAACCTGCCTTAGGCTATTTAGGGCATTTGAACTTTCCTGTTGAAGTTCTTATCTTTGCCTGGATAAAGACAGCTTTTAGGCGTGTCCTCCAAGTGACATTTGATCCCCTCAAATGGCCCTCAAATGGTGTGAAGTTTTGGGCTTTCCTTGTGGATTTGGGAGAGACCTTGCTATTAGTGACTTAATGATCACATTAGGACATATTTTTAACGTACGTGTATGTGAGCGTCTGAATTTTGTGTCATGGGTAAGGGTGCTGGTTGCTAAAGCCATTTATTCTAAAATGTGGAAGGTTGACTCTTCCCTTTAGACTTGTGGATGTGGTAGGTGAAAACAGCTCTGCTGCTCTATAGTTAACTGCTCAAGTGAAGGTTATATTTAGCTCTGCAGCAGAGGCCTGTAGAGCAGAGAGGGAGAGGCTTACTGACAGCAGTTGTGCTTTATTCCTTTCTACCAGTGGTGCGTGAGCAGTTGCTAAGACCAGTGCAGCATTTAAATTTTGATTTTTCAATTGACAGGTGTCGATGCTTGGCATTTATTCACTTGAACACTAAATTCAGTTGTAAGTTAACCCAGGTGTTAGCTATTTGTAGAACTGACAGTTGGTGGAAGAATTCAAATTGTCTTCCTGATTTGCAGTGAATATGCTTGCTCGAGTTTGAATCCCTGCTATAAGCTGGATATTAATCAGTAATGAAGGTGTTCGCAGTTTACTGAAAGAATGATTATGTGGAGAAAGATAAGTTCTAGATACTGCCTGTTGAGCTGGTTCCTCTTTTTGCATAGCTTGGGGACTCAGAATGGTCTTTCCATTTTTCAAGGCTGGCATTTAGATATAACAAAAAGGTTAATATGACAGGCTAAGTGGCCCACAGCACCTAGCATCAGTTTGCAAAAAATCAGTTTGCAATCGCTGCTTTTATTCTCTATTTAGTCTGCATCTGCTGTGGTAATTGCACTTACCTCATGAAGTTAAGAATCAATTAGTTCATATTTTTAAAGCATTTAAAACAGTGCCTGGCATTAATAGAATACAAAACTGTATTCATGTTTAACTAAAAGTCTGTAGCTAAAAGAATAATGACCAGTTTTAAACTTAACAAAAATTTGAGAAATCCTCATTCCAGGTTGTTAAAACATGGTACAATAGATAGTGCTCTGATCCTTAATAAAATTCTAGAGGTGATAACTGGTACCTGAGATCTAGTCTCCCTAATAAGTACTGTCTTATCGTTGCTTATTTAGCTATTAGAGATTTTAATGTCTGATTATTCAACTCATATACAGGGACTTAACCTGTTAGTACTTTAAAGCCTGTTAGTACAATTAAAGCTAATTCTCATAATACCTTTTCAGTATTCCATTTAGGTGCTATTAGAGCTGGGGGTGGGGAAGATAAACCATTGCTGTTTTTTCTGATGTCAGAGAATATCAACCACTTGGTAGTGTAGTCTAGAGAAAATGGATCAAATCTGCTGTTTTGAAATGCTGCAATACTGATCAAAACTGGGGACTTCAAGGAAGACATGTATTATTTTACCAAATCTCCAAGGGCTATGCCTAATAGGTTAGCATTTGGATGGGATGCTTTTATTTGAAATGTTTACTAAAAAATTTTCTTTGTTTTCAATAAGCTAACATTATTTTCTTATAGTTTGCAGTGTTGATGTGGGTATTTACCTATGTTGGTGCCTTGTTCAATGGTCTGACGCTGCTGATTTTGGGTAAGTCTGCAAAACCACTGGAATGAAAATTTACATAAAAATTGTGTGTAGGAACTTAGAAACATTTAGAGAACAGTATTCTCATTGTAGGAGAAAGGAGTATGTGGTTGAGATTGTAATCTTCAAATCTCTTTAAATAAGGTTACCATTTATTGAAATGCTACCTTAGTTCTGAAGACTGTTCCAACTAGAGAGATACAGGGCGGCCTTATCTGCTGGGTGCACTCACACATCTGGTCAGGGATGGCTGTATTTGTAGTCTGTGTGACATGGTTAGAAGCCAGAATAGGTCTTGCAGTTCCCCTTGGGTAATTCTTACCTTGCCTGGGAGTGGCTGCCCAGAGGAAATGGATCAGAGGCAGCCAGGAGAGCCTTGGGTGTTCACCTTAAAAGTTTTGCCAGTTTAAGGATTTTTAGTGTTCCCTAAATCATACCAGTCTTTCTAAAAGATTGTGTATTTACTTTTTCAGCTCTGATTTCACTCTTCAGCGTTCCAGTTATTTATGAACGGCATCAGGTAATTTCTCAACAGTAAATTTCAGAACACAGAGCTCACTCTATTATTATATGGAACTTACCAAGTATCAGTGCTAGTTTCCAAAGCTTTATAAAAAGTGAGAAATGTGATTTTTCCAGCATTTCATTTGTTGGAACACAGTAATGATTAATCAGATTCTTTAGCAATGGCAGTTTTCTAATTATTCTTACACATTTCTCTTTCAGGCGCAGATAGATCACTATCTAGGACTTGCAAATAAGAATGTTAAAGATGCTATGGCTAAGTAAGTATTTAAAATCTGCAACTTTTTTTTTTTTTTTAAACTAAGGAAAAGATACACTTGACTTGGTCACAGTGTACAAGGTCCAGAGTCAGGGCTTAATGAATAGCAGCTCGCCATCAGACCTAAAGTGTGACATCAGAGTTGTTAAAAAACTTCTAACAGTTGGATTGTTAATTTCTGGATTTACTATGTGTATTTAAGTCTAATAATGAGGCCAGTATGGCATAGTTATAGCTTGTAGTTTGACAGCCTTACCATGTCTTGTATAAGCCAAGCAGTTTTCAAGTATAGATGTTTTCCAGCTTAATGATGGTGTGAAAGTGATACACATGTAATAGAAACCATGCTTCGAATTTTGATCTTTCCTTTTTCGGGTGGGGGAGGGGCCGCGAGCCACAGCTCAGTGAGCCACGCGGCCGGAGGCCAGCAAACCAGCTCACTTCAGACCAGCTCTCACTGGTCTGAAGTACCATCAGTATGTGGTCAGCTCTTTATGATAAACAGGCTTTGTGTTTGCTGGTTTTGCTCAACTGTAGGCTGATACTTGAGCGCGCCTAAGGTGGGTGTACTAAATCCATTTTTTATTATGTTTTCCATTCACAATGCATTTATCTGGATGTAGAAGTTGTTAGTGAGGAAGTTCTATCATTCTTGAAGAATGACATTTGAAGGAACAACAAAAATACTTAAAAATTTGAGTACTTACATTGACCTAATTTTCCTCCTTCTCATTTGTAGAATCCAAGCAAAAATCCCTGGATTGAAGCGCAAAGCTGAATGAAAAAGGCTGAAATAATTAACAGTAGTTTATCTTTAAGGGGATATTCATTTGATTACATGGGGGAGGGTCAGGGAAGAATGAAGCCTTGACATTGCAGTGCAGTTTTACAGATCGTTATTTTTAGCAACGCAGTGTCAGGAAAAATGCCTGTCTGACTGCCATGTGTGCATCTTAAGTATTGTAAGCTGCTATGTATGGATTTAAACCGTAATCATATTTGTTTTTCCTATAGGAGGCACTGGTAAATAAAAAAGAGCTGAGAAAGCTGTATATTACACTTGTTGCAGGTAGTCTTGCTGTATTTGGAGAATTGCAGAGAACGTGGAACTGAAAAACATAACCTTCTTTTCACAGTTTGTGCACTGTGTATGGTCTGTGTAGATTGATGCAGATTTTCTGAAATGAAATGTTTAGACGGGATCATACCACTAAGGCAGGAATGACATAAGCTGCCTTTCTGGTGTGTTCTAGGTGTATTGTGAATTTTACTGTTATATTAATTGCCAATATAAGTAAATATAGATTATATATATCTATATATAGTGTTTCACAAAGCTTTGACCTTTACCTTCCGGCTGCCCCACAGTGCTTGAAGTGCTTGATGTCAGAGAGTCATTGGTCATAAATGTCTGTAGTTCCAAAGCACATAAGCTAGAAAAAGAAAATACATTTCCAGGAGCACTACCATCTGTTCTCAACCTGAAACGCCACGCACTTAGAACTCTTCCTGTAAAAACTTCATTGCACAGACTTAACTGTAGTTAGTTTTGTCACATACTCTGAATCTCTGGACTGAATCTAATGCTTCCCAAAACGTTTGCAAATATCAAACATTGTTATGCAGGAAATTATAAAATGAAATTTATACAATTGTGGTTTAAGCTGTACTGAATTAAATCTGTGGAATGCATTGTGAACTGTAAAAGCGAAGTATCAATAAAGCTTATAGACTTAAATTATGTTTGGTATTTTGTTTTCATTAAGCTGTAGCAGGTACGCAGAGGGTAGACTTCCACGGCTTGGGCTGTGTGTGGCTTATCGTACAGCTGTGTTTACTTTGAAAACAAAAGTTAACAGAGAGCATATTTACATAATCAAATTTATTAGACACCAAAATGATACTAAGTTATGTATTTTTATATGTTGGTAACTGAAAATAAATTCATGCACCAGTATTTGAATATTTTAACATAAAATCATACCATATAAATGTTTACAAATAAGGTTTAAGAAGTTTTCTTGACACACAGACACTATTGCTGTTTAGATACAGTTGTACATGATCATTGTTTTTTTTCCATGTGGTTATTTCAATGCAAGATCCTTTCAATGTTTGAAAGGTCAGTGGTCGATAGAGGCAGACACGGTCATCCCGCACATCGCCAGTCACGTGGTTACGGAAACAATCAGGACTGTGTACAGACTCCAATTGTGCGCCCAGCGACATATCAGGGGATTAATGTAAGGCATTAATAAACTGGCATATAAAAATAGCTTAATGAGTGCCTTAATCCGTTTGGAATGCTGAAGCACTTCTGTGGTAAATGTTAATCTATTCAATTGAAAATTTCTAAACAGAGAACTACGAATAGTAGCTCAAGATTCAGAACTTTAGTTCACTGACCATGAAGACTTACCGGTGTGTCTGTGCTGAGCCCCCAGACCCCCCAGCTGCCGTCCAGTGTGCGCGGCAGCCCCTCCGCAGTCTCGGGTCAGCTATCAAGTGTGACAGGTGGTCTGGGGACATCTGGGTCAATGTCCAAGTTGCATTCTGTCAGCCAGAGCCAGTTCTGAGCAGCTCTAGACTATTTTGATTTATAATCTTGATTTATCGACTGTCTGAATTGATCCAGGCAGGACGTGATCTGTATAATTCACTTGAAGCAAATCAGCGGAGCCAAGTCTCCTGCACTCTGGGAGTGGCCAACCCAGCACAGCATCTGGTCACCTCAGTTATTACCATTTTTCAGCTTAATGTGACAAATCAAATTACCTTCCTACACCCACTTGAGGGTTTTTTTTCCCTTCCATTTTCAGTAGGTTTTATTTGAACTCTATTGTGGGTTTGTAGGTTTGGCATGAAACATAACAAAAAACCTGTTCTACCTCCTCCCTCCCGAACTTAAGTTCCTTCCTGCTCACCTCCCGAGAGCCACCATTCCCGAGGCGGTAACTGCTCTTTCTCACTTAGGAAGCCTTGACATAAACATCTGACGGATGTGGGTGACGCTGGGACTCTGCTAAGGGTCCTGTAGCCCTCCTCAGTTTTGAAATTTTAGCACCATATGTAGAAAGGAGATAATTTGTGGGAGGTGAGACAGCAGCCCACACAACCAGAAACTTTCAAAGGCACTTAATGGATATAAAACTGCAAATGAAACATTAAAAAATTAAGTTTCTCAACTTTATACATGGCTCATTTGGCTTTGAAAGTTAAATATGGAGAACAGACTCAATATTTTTAGTACTTAAGTACATCTAACTTAAATTGTCTTATTCAACTTATTTGTAAAAATGAATATTTAAAGTATATAGAAACAATAGCAAAACATCTTTTGTAAAAGTTTTGATGCAAATCAAAAGCTACATATTGGTTAGGGTAACTGAGGCTTTAAATTTTGTCAGTGGGCTACATTATCAGGATTTTTTGTTGTTAGGACATACAGTTTTCAGTCTCAGAGGCAACCAGTCTGAACAGTGTAGAACTGACCTTCTTTCTTGGCATTACAGTCTTGGCGACCGCAGACAGCAGGAGCAGCCGCACCACTTCGCCAGCACTTAGGGTTTGTGCAGCCTGCAGCCAAGGGGCACATCCCCGCTGGTGGTGAGGGACCCCTCGTCGCTGCCTGTGCAGTTGCTGGGTGGGAGCAGCAGCAGCAGAAATATAAGAGGCTTCTGGTATTTACAGGCATCGCCACACAAATACACTGAAAAGGCAGATCAGACAGTTACTTTGCAGGGCTAGACGTCGTGCTTTTTGTCAAATGACAGAAAACAGCCTTCCAGAATACTCCAGACAGAACCTCCTCTATTTTGAGGTTAAAAAGCAAATCAGGGACCTTGCCACCAATTCTAGGCCTGCTGCTTTTTTTTTTACTTTATTTTTTTTAAAGGTCTATTGTGTTGTGCCTAGGCTGGCTCTCTGAGTAGCCTGAGTGGCTGCTATATTTGAGGGCTTTGGCAACCTAACTTCACACTATCTCTCTTGTTAACATTTGAAAAGGTTTTATCAGTTCCACTAGAGCTAGGAGAGCACTTTCTAGTGCTTAGCATAGAGCCAGGGTCAGAGCTGCTCCCGTGACTACAAAGGGGGCCCTGCATTTTAAAGGCCATCTCAGCCTTTTTATAGGATCTAGTCACCTTGTATCTCCTGCACTGGGGTGACCAATTTGCTGTCTCTTAGCGCTGGATTGTTCAGAGTTTGGCTGGTGCTGCTTTGAAGGGTGATCACATTCCTGAGGGAGCTGCTGCCAGTACTATCTCAAGGGGTCCAAGTGCCAGCAGCAGTTAGCACAGGAAGCTGGAGGTGGGTCATTTGGGTCAGTGATTTTTGACCCAAAAGTGAGTTGGAATTCTCTACATGTACCTTTTACACAAATTCACCTAGACAGGTGAATTCACCTAAAACAGGGTATTCACCTGAAAATACCCAGATGTACACATTTCTTCACCCCCTGCTCTCCAAGAGTTTAGCTTGGGCTAAACAAACCAGTATTTGTATTTCCATAAAGCCCTTCAACTGGGTCAAATGTGGGGAAGCTGAGTGACTCAGAATCACCACGTCTTTCACCACACTCCAAACAAAAAACTGTTGGTGCAGGGACGGGAGAAAGCTGCCGCCTTGGAAATGTGGACGAGGCTGGTGGTCCCTGGAACAGACTGGCAGGGTTTCCCCCAAACGCTGGCAGACCAGCTGTGCCTCACGAAGAGCAAAGGCCCATTTCACTGAGTGGCAGCTCCGGGCAAAGCAGCTCTAGCTCTGGAGCCTGCATACCTGGCTGGGCTTCTGCTGACTAGCACCAGGGTCAGTGCTCACCCCTCATCCAAGCTTGTGTCAAATCTGGTAATATCTGCCTGGCATGTTTCTCAGGGTGACCAGTGATCTACATTATTGATACTTTAAGATCTTGATTGTGGATTGATCATTTTAAGAACTGGTGATCAATTGGGAGTTCTTAAAAGACCTAGGAACACGGTCACCTGATCATACGCAGTGATGCCACGAGCTGTCAACCGCACCTACTAAGACCAGCATTTTGTTTCATGCCCCCCGCCCCTCTACCCAGCAATGCTTAGAGTAGGCGCCCCACATCTGGGCTTCTCACCAACCCAGATTTGGGTTGGGAGGTTTACCTTGTCTTTGGAAAGTTCTTGTCTTCATTAGGACTCAACAAGTTTGGTTTACTACCCACATTGGTCCTTCCCCAGGCCCCTGAGAGGGGCTGACTCACGGGACACCTGAGGTGGAGATGGGGCAGGGGATGAAGGCCAGGCTTGGGGTATGAGCCAGATTTACAAGGTTGCTACCTGCAGTCATCTCCTCCGGTGCTGACCACGTACTTGTCGTCATGAGAGAAACGGATGTTTGTAACATGAGCTGAGTGACCAAAGTAACGCTTGTGTTTGGCCTGTGAAGCAAAAGTGAATGTAGATGGCTAAGAGGCCCCCCTCCTCCCAGTAATTCAACCCCCCTCATCCCAGAACCTTTCTCAAGTCCTAGGGTTCCCGTTTGGCCTGGACATCTGCTAGCCATCCATTCGCTGACTTTCCTGTTTCATTCGTGCCTTGCTTGTAGACACTGCCCACCCTCACACCTTCTGGCTTCCTGGACTTCTCCAAAGGTTGCTAAAAAGGTCAGGTGTTGCCAGATCTCCACAGAGCTGGAAAAGTTTCCTCTTGCTTTAGATCCTAGGTGGTCATTTAGAATGGTCACTATCTCCCACAGACTGCAGAAGACTGCCTGGGGGCAGTGCAGGGAGGTTACTCTAAGGAAGACTCACAAATTTTTCTGTGCATGGAAAATCGAAGAGCTTCACCAGCCCGAAGTCATCTCCTGTGACAATGTTCAGGCCAGCATGGGTCACACATGCGCAGTTGACATCAGCCTTGTCTGCATTTCGTGGCCAGATGCCAATGACTTCGTCTCCCAGAATGCTGTTCCAACAGGAAGAGGTGTTAGAAGGAGATGTGAGGCGGCTTTCTGCAGTCAGCCATCCTCACCTGGGGACGTGAGGAATATTCTGCATGAATCAGTATGGTCATGAGACTCTTCGGGCACACGAGCGTCTGTCTCCCACCTCTGGACACTTACCCCAACTTTTACTGTTCTCGCCCCAGTTCCTTACACCCCAGAGAAAAGTCACCTCCATCTCTGACTCCCTCCCTGCATCCTGTCGGCCCGCTCTGAGTTTGTGCGTGTTTGGGAGAGGAGTGGGGGCTCCTTCCAGATTACAGGTGGGTGTTCCCTTTTCTCTTGACTTGGCGCGGCAGTGTTTCTGCTGCTGCCTGGGGCTTCCAGCCTTCCATTCCGCCCTGGTGGCACCTGGGCTAACCGAGAGCCTGGAGGTGGTTTCTGTTAGCACTTGCTGATGGGGTTAAGAATTTAGAGGCTGGATTACACTAAGAGGTTCTCTGCTTTTCCAAAGGCCAGGTCAGATCAATCCAGTGATCCAAGCTAGTACCAAGTAGCTTCCTACCAGTAACTCCCCAAAGAAATAACTCCGTCTCTGAGCTAGTTCAGACCCCAACCGCACCTAAACTGGAAAGCTGAATCTAGGACAAGAAATCTCTTATGCCCTCTCCCCGAAAGTGGTTTCCTCATTACCTTGTCCAGGAGGCCCAGGTGATCTTCTCAATGACCACAGCTTCAGTTACCTGTTTCCCCAGAGGGACTTCATGTACCTGGCGCTTGTAGGCTCCTGTTGACACCTGCGTGGAAGGGACCCGTGCCCATCAACCGTCTTTCCAATCTAAGGAACGCGCTCTCTGGCGAGCTGTTTCCCAGACGCTGGCCCAGCCTCTGCTCCCCCAGGACTTTTCTCCAAACCCACCCCGGGCTCAGCTCACAGGGAAAGGCAATTTTCCATCCATTCTCTTACTATTTTCCAAAGTCCTATGACGTCAATTGTTCAAGTGTGCATCAGCATCATCTGGAAACTTGTTAGAAATGCGTATTCTTGGGCCACTGACAGACCTACCACAATATCAGTCACTCTGAGGGTGGGGCCACCATCTGTGTTTTAAAGCCTTCAGGTGATTCTAATGCTTATGAAAGTTCAAGAATCTCTGTTGTCATAGAACCAAGATCTTCAATGCAGAAGTGAGGCAAGTTTTCTCACAGACAGCGGCTGTTAAGAGAGGAGATCTAAAGTGTCTAGAACCTGACCTTTGCTTGTCTGGGAATCCCCTAGAGGAAACATCGTAGTCCAGAAAGTGGATGCAGCCTGCATCCCCAGTCCCTTCTTTTTGTGGATGCCTCTTCCCTAATAGCCCCAGATTTTCCCGCTGTTCATGGAGTGAGCTCAGCTCCTTCCCACCTCTGCGGGGCTTCACACAGATGGCTTGAAACAGTGTTCCTGCCCCTCTTTGTTGGCTGACTCCTACACATCCTACAGACCTCAGCTTAAATATCACTTGCTTGGAGAGGAAGTTAATCTAAATTCAGCACCTGTTAAATGCTTCCACAGCACCCTGTACTTTTCCCCATCAGCAATAATCACAATTTGTAATTACACATGTATTTTGTAGTTATCTGTCTAATGCCTGTCATCCCTGTTACAGGGCAAGCTCCAGGAGAGCAGGGGCCAGGCCCAGTGCGTCCCCCCAAAAGCCCAGCGTAGTGCCTAGTTCAGTAACTACTAGATGAATGAAGAAATCTGTCTGCTCTTTCACAACGAATATCCAATGCAAAGGCATATTTGTTTGAAGTGCTGGAGAAACCACTGTTGGGTTTTCAGCTGTAACTCCCAGAGATCGGACCTCTCTGGATCCCGTCCCACTTGTCAGTATTCCCTGAGGCCCAGTGACAAACTCTCCAGGCCCAGCTGTCTAGAGCCTCAGTGAAGTGGGGCTGAAGTGCACAAGTGAAAAAGAGCGAGACAGGAATAGCGGCCTCCCCAGAGAACTAGAAGTTAGGCAGCTTGAGGGGAGGCACTGAGAGGAGGATTAGAGATGATCATAGTTTGTGTTCTCTACTTTTCTTATTGAAGAATTAACTCTACTACATTAAATTCAAATTCTTTGACTTTCTTAAATCCTCTAAGCCTGTTCATTTACAAATAAGGGAAAAGTAACAGTACTTAAAGGGTTCTTGTGATGAGCAAATTAGTATATTGCCTGGCACATAGTAATCACTCCATTAGGATAAGCCATTGTAATTATTACTATTAGTTTTTATTGTCCCAGATATCAGTAAACCCAAAGTATATACCTGAATGTATTTGCAATCTGCGGAAAAATCCATCTGAATGACAAAGCTTGGGATATCTTTGCAGTAGCCAATACGATTCAGGCTTGTGCCCTGAGTGAGGTCATAGAAGTCGACTGTGTGCTCAGAAGAACCAATGGCTAAGAACCTGCTGTCAGGACTGATTCTAGAGAAAGCAAAGCAAGAGCATGGTCCGTAAGGAGAGTTGTTGGGAGTCGTCTGCTCAAGGGCAGTGAGGTCTCACTTCACATTTCTCATGTGGTAAATTCTACATTCTCTAGACTTGCTCTGGATCAAATCCCATGGAAGTGAGGGATTAGACCTTGAGAGGAAGATAGAGACTAGAGGCTCAGAAGAATTAACAGGAAGCTAGTCAGTAACAAGAAAAAAAGCTCAAAACACTATCATCGATTAATTGATGCTGGACATTGGCCAAGGCTGGCCAATCAAGAAACTGCATGACCACCACACGTCAGACCCAGACCCAAAACATGAGCCTTAACTATAAAAGCCCTGGTGATGTCATCCAATGGCAACTCTTTTCGGGACCCCTCTTATGTAGGTGCTATTCTGCTTTTTTTAAAATTTATTTATGTCTTTTACATTATTGTGTATTCCCCATGGTTTACCCACCACCAATTCACCCGTGAACCGTCACCATAGTCCCTGTGCTCTTTTCTCCTCCATTTTGTACCCTTATCCTCCCCCTCCCTTGCAGAATGTCTCTCATTTATGGTTGCAAAAACAAAAACTAGCAAGCAACTATTCTGCTTCTTATCTGCCCTGCATAAATCGTCTAAAGCCTGCTCACTGCTGGCAGGAGCTGGCCTGTGTCTTTAGATAAACCCTTCGGCTTGCTTGCTGTCATGTGCAGGGGTGTCTCATTCCTCAGTATATCGGCCATGGTTCCTGGCTCATCACATTGCATCACAGAAGGAAGGAAATGGATGTCTGCAGCCTTTTGTTAAATGGCATTTAAAGAACTTTTTATTGCACTCTTACTTGGTAAAATTAGCAAAGACATATTTGAGAATTCATGTGTGAGAGGGTCTCCTTTCATAGCTGACTCATTAAAAGGGCCCCTCATTCTAGCCATGGTTCTCTGGAATGGGAACTGCTGGGCAGGAAAATGCCCACCCTTCACCTCCCAGCCCGAACCACTAACTATGTACCTGATATCCTGGATAGCAGATTTCCGGTCTCGTTTTTTCCCCCAAACTTTCAGGCTGTTCACCAACAAGATGACAAACTCTCCATTCTTCATGCCAATGGCCACCATCTCACCATCGGGGCTGTAGGCTGCACATCTGGCAGCATGACCCAGGTTCACCTTGTTCAGCAGCTTCTACAGAGACACAGAGAGCATCACCTGAGCGCAGCCTCCTGAGCAGCTCTCAGGGGACCCTGCCCCAGGCCAGAGCAATCAGATGCTCTGCTTGCTGTACTAACTGTCCCGAAATGCTGAGCTGGGCGGCATGTTTTGATTCCAGCAGTTTAAAAGACAAGTTGCTTTAGGGCAAGAGCTGGTGAAGTTTTTCTGTAAATGGTCTGGTAGTGAACTTTTCAGACTGTGCAGCTCCTAAGGTCTCCTTGACAATCCTCGATTCTGCAGTTGTAGCACAAAAGCGGCCACAGACATGAACGACATCAGCAGCAGGCAGGGCAGACTCCTCGCCAGCCTCTTGTTCAAGAGGAAGAGCTTGAGCTTCTGCATCTGTTTGTTCAAATCCTGAATCCTGGCTCTATTGTCATCTGGGTATTTTTTAATACATTATTTCTCCATCTTCCCATTTGTAAAGATGCAATATTAATATTTACCTTGCAAGGTTGTTGAAGCCTCTGCTATGTAGTAGCAGATAACTGCTAATAACAAATAATCATGAATGCTAATTTGAATATAACGACCAAACTTAGGCATTTGCATGTCTATTCTTTGAACTAACACTAAAAATATAACATTTAATAGTTATTTTGAAATAAAATCAAATATTTTAATTATTAGAACTTAAGAGCTTATTTGAGTTAAGCTTGGTAACATTAATTTTTTTTTTCAGACCATTCCTTGCTATTTTACATTTCTACTCCAGATGAATTTTTAAATTGCTTTTCCAAACCATAGAGAAACCTTATTGGGATTTTGATTGAAATGTTCCATTTGGGAATATTTGACATTTTAAGTTATTTCAGTCTTCCCATCTAGGGAAGATGATTTATTTATTTTTTAGGTTTTGTGAGTTCTCTCAAGTTAAGAGAGTATCATTCTCAATCAGATTATTCCTGAAGGATGTACAGATTGTGTCTATATGAATAGGACTTCTTTCATTATTATTATTATTATTATTATTATTATTATTATTTTAAGATTTAGTTATTTATGCATATAAGCTGGGGTGTAGGCCAGAGGTATGGGGGTGGGGTGAGAGGATTCACCAGAGACAGAGTGGGGAACAGAACAAGCAAATTGACTGAAGTACACTGCTGAAGGGAGCAGTGGGTGAGGCAGGAGAGGTCTGCTGTGCCATGTGGGAATCTCCCTGGCTGGGGATCGAACTCTATGCTGCAGTGGCTGTGGACAGCTTCATAGTGCTGCGCTTAACCCATTGCACCACCAGGGAGGCCCTTCTTTCATTATTAAGCTTAGTGATTTAATTGCTGACCTGAAGCTGATCTCTTACCCAACCTCATTCCACAGCTCTGGCCCCTTGTCCTCATTCCAGGCTCCTACTGGTGAGAAGCCCACCTGTGGGTGTCGCAGCCCCTTACCTTGTCAGCCAGGTCCCAGATCCTGGCTGTGCCATCATTGCTGGCAGAAATGAAAATGTCCTTTGAGGGGTGGGTGGCCAGTCCCCAGATTTCCCCTTCCATGTGTCCATCAATCAGAATGTTGGAAGCAGCATTTTTTTCACCAACTTCAATTATTTCTCCATCTTTAGTTCCCACTAAAATTTTCCCCTGTTGTAATTGAAAGACTATTAGAATAAAGGACAAATACCATATGATCCCACTCATAAGGTGAAATTAGAGTAGTTACATTCATAGACAAAATAAAATGGCAGTGGCAGGGGTCTAATAGAAGAAAGGAAGGAACCTTAGGTTTAATTAGTGCAGAGCTCCAGTTCTCCAAGAGAAGAAAAGTTCTGTAATGATGGCTGTACAGCAGTGTGAGTGTACTTAACACCATTGAATTAGACACTTTGAAATGGTTAGAAGGGTAATTTTTATGTTATCTATATTTTGCCATAATTAAAAATATCTTTTTAAGAAAAACAAAAAACAATGTCTTAGAGAAACTTGGGAAGCACTTTGCTGGCATTGGTAGCACAACAGGAAGAGTCAAGATGTGTTTTGTTTTTAACTACATCGTGCATGTTTAAGTGACTTCTTTTTTGCCTTTTCTCTGTCAACCACCTTCAGTACAGAGCTTCTCATCATTCAGTCTCTGCTAGAATATTCACTGTGGAGCAGGACAGTCGATTTGTTCTCTTAGAGAGCTCTAAACTTTCCAAGTTCTTACTGAGGGGCACCAGGGCAAACCCATCTACTGATGACCCCTTCTTGCCTAGTTCTACCTTTATCTCCCATATGCCTAATGGCCCTTTCCAGGTGATTTCCATTTCTCTAAAAATTAAATTTATCAAAAATATTCCTTATTTTGAATTATGGAAATTCCAAGTCAGGTCTGTCTTTTTTATGGCAAACACCCAGAAAGCAAATGATCAGACTGACACCAATTTAAATACGTACACAAGGTTTTAAATGGACATTTGTTTTCAAGTGCACTAGAATCTCCTGGAGAATTTAAAAAAAAAAAAAAAAGAAGAAGAAAAAGGAAAACACACACATCAAGGCCCCTTCCATGGAATTCTGACTCGGCAACTGTGGGTAGGAACATGGACATTCATATTTTTTTGAAACTCCACAGTTATTTTTGATACTCAGCTAAGGCATGACCTGAAAACCTCTGGCTTTGAATTTGACAGTTTGGTGGACCTTGCTCTCCTCCAACTGGCTGTACAGCCCTGGGCATGTGCAAATTACATCCTGTGTCCATGGCTATGATATTCTCTCTCACGACAGTACCTAACATCGACTGAATGAGGGCACGTGCCAGGCAAAATTAGAGACTCTGTGAATATATGACGCCTGTGCCCTCGCAGCAACCATGTGCTGGCCACAGAAGGGTTGAGTGACACACCCAAGGTCACACAGCCAGCTCTGCTGGAGAGCCGCCGCCCCACCCCCGCCCCCCCC
>PVIJ01005775.1:13436-99879 GCA_004024925.1 Scalopus aquaticus | reverse complement strand
GTGTATATGTACCACATCTTCTGGATCCAATCATCTATTTTTGGACATCTGGGTTGCTTCCATACCTTTGCTATTGTGAACAGTGCCGCAATGAACATACAGGTGCATGTATCCTTTTGGATTAGTGTTTTTGTATCCTTTGGGTAAATTCCCAAAAGTGGGATTGCTGGGTCGTATGGAAGCTCCATGTTTAGCAGTTTGAGGAATCACCATACAGCTTTCCATAGTGGTTGGACCAGTTCACATTCCCACCAGCAGTGTAGAAGAGTTCCTTTTTCTCCACATCCTTTCCAGCATTTGTTGTTGCCTGACATACATAATTTTTTTAAAAGAACCCTTTCTACATTGTGGTTGCAAACCCATAGATTATGGATCAAATTATGCATGCAGACATATTTTATTGGAACTAAACAGTGTTTCTGGAAATTTGGACTAGTTTGTAACCTTTAACGATCAACAGGATCCCCATCAGAAGAGGCCAGAGCTATCGCTAAGGTGGTCATTTGTCCCAGTTAGCACTACAAATTTACAGCAGGGCCCTGAACCCTGAGTAGGTAACTTCTTGCCCCCACAAACAAGGAAAGCAAACAGATGTATTTTGTACCAGTGAACACTTGAGTTTAACTTCTGAGTAAAAGAATATGGGAACATACCAATTTCTTTGTAATAGAACTACATGTTAGCTTTTCAAAAGTTTATCACTAAGATTATAAAGCATTAAGCATCTTTCCCACTCAAAAACCTCAAGTGAGTTTTCTTACCTACAAGATATAATCTAAATTTCCTGACTTGATGTTGCATGGCTCTTCTGCAGTTAGACCCATCTTTTCTTGTTAAATACAGTAAACTCAGTCAAATTCTAAGCAGCCTTCATATTTTACTTAAACTTCATTACCTCTAGCATTCATTTCCCAAGCCACTTTATTTCATGTAACTAAACTTACTGCCTGGTGCTTACTGGTCCCCTCTTTGTATCAGGTATGTACCTTAATTCCACAGGTTCTACATTAGACTAAGGTTACTGAAGGAAGAAATGTGGTCAAAAATCTTCATTTCTCAAAGTACTCAACACATAACAGATACAAAATACTTGACATATTTTGACTGAAAAATTGATAAGCAAACAAAAAATTTACAGAAGTTTTTTAAAGTAATTTAAAATTACATAACAGCACCCTTTGGCTACTCAACACCAATAGCATCCAAACTACTGAAATGCTTGATAAAATTAAACCAGTGAACCAGTTAATAATGCACTGACTAAAACAAGTAAGGAAAATCTGCAGGTGTGAGAAAGAAGAAAGTCAAAGCGCACAGATCAGGAGCTACTGCAAATGTTCCATGGAACCATCACAGGCCTTAATGGTTATCAGGGGACTTGCTATCACCCAGAGGTTATTTCAAGCCACTGGTCACATCTGAAAGGACCTTCATAAAGCCAAAATCTGGAAAGAAAACCCTATTCGTAAAACCAAGAAGATGAGAACTGAGTTCCTGGGCCCAGAAGCCCTAGGAGACAAAACAGCAACTGACACGAGGAAGTCACCAGAGGGAAATCAGAACCTTATTACGCATATACCAAGCATAGAACCTTATTAGGCATATGTACATCTAAATCCAAACTATCTTCATTGTTTAAAATCCCTACCCCACCCTCAAGTCAAAAATGAAAAAGCAGGGCCTCCCTGGTGGCACAAGGGGTCGAGTCTCAGCACTATGAAGCTATCAACAACCACTGCAGCATGAGTTCGATCCCCGCGCTAACCCACAATGGTACAGCAGACCTCTCCTGACTTGCCTGGTGCTCCCCACAGAGTGTATTTCAATCTGCCTCTGCTCCCCACTGTCTCTGGTGAATCCTCTCATCCCCCCCCCCAAAAGCTATGGCCTAAACCCCAGATCTTGTATGCATAAATAAATCTTTTTAAAAAAAATGAAACAGTAGTCCTTAATTGTTAAAATTTTAGGTCCTGGTAGGGAGAGGTGTGAAACGTCTTTATGGGGACACTTCCACAACACAGGACAAACTACACCCTTACTAGGGAAGCTGCACCACAGCAAAAACTTATAGACCATGAGAGCAAATGCAACACAAGGAGGCACAGTCAGCAGGCAGACTCACTAAATGGGGGAACTTGCACCCCAAGAACAATAATAATATAACACTCTGAACAACACTTTTTGGATAAAGTAATAAAGCAAGTATGAAAATAAATAAGGTGATTCTGCACCACATGCTTCAGTGCTGATGTATGATGAATCAAGGAATCAGACTCATCTCTGGAGATCTAACACCAAGTGCTAAAGTTTAGTCATGTTACAAATGTGGGAAAAAATACTGATCTAGTTATATCACTTCTTTATTCAAACATTTCACCTATACCAGTATAAATCTGTCAAAAAAAAAAAACTGTACAAGTGAGCAGATTTCAAATCCTTTAACACCAAAATCTGAAAGGACACAGCCTTTTCTTTTACCATATATAATTCACTTCAAAATAGGCCCCAAAGTAGACAAGGAATGCGACTTTCCAAGAAAGTTACTTCGTCCTTCTCTTAAAGGAAAAGGAATAAGGGTCTCCCTGGAGGCACAAAGGGTTAAGCCTCAGCACTATAAAGCTATCAGAGCCACTGCAGCATGAGTTTGATACCCAGTCAGCCAGGGAGCTTCCCACATGGCACAGCAGACCTCTCCTGTCTCTCTGCTGCTCCCCTCAGCAGTGTATTTCAGTCAATCTGCCTGTTCTGCTCCCCACTCTGTCTCTGTGTCTCTGGTGAATCCTCCTACCCGCCCCCCCACCTCTGGCCTACACCCCAGCTTGTATGCATAAATAAATCTTTTCTTAAAAAAGAAAAGGAATTAGTGAACTCCAAAAATGAAACTTAGGAATAACAAACATACAGGTATCCAACTCAACTGTCAAATTAAGTTAACTCAAAATATCAGATGTTTTATTTCTGGAATTCTTCAAGGGAAGGACAGAAAACTATTTGCAAGGTGAATGGATGAGTTTAACTATAATTTTCAGACATCACTTCTCATTCCACAGATATCTACACGCTTCTTCAACTAAGTTGTTTCACTTTCGTCATAGAACTGCATTTATTAGGAAGTAAAAGTTTTATAAAACAAAGAAACATATGCAAAATAAGGGTATCATCATTCATGTGGACATTCACAATCATTTTTGGCTAAAAGATTGGGGCAAATTGTGAAAATCAAATTCTACTTGACATACAAAGTCACACACTCTACAGCTATTTCCTAGCCAGATCTTGCCATTGTAGACTACAGAATAACATAAAAAGCAACAAGTGTCACATGAGGAAAATAATTTTTAAGCTGTATTTAAAGTTAATAAGATTTTTGTATTGAGGTAATATATGTAGACGTGAGTTATAAACTCTAAGAATAATATCTTCAAACTAAGGCAGTATAGAAATGTAAATGGATACTTTGATTTTTCTAACTATGGATAGCAATCATCTTGAGAGTTAATTTTTGGTAAGATAAAGCTAAAAACAACAAAAGAAAATTGCGAAAGAAGGAAGAGCAATTACAGGACACTGAAGAATTAAATACACAAATATATTTTTTTCAGGAATACTGTTTAGAAAATGTAATGAAGTTAAAACTTGCTTTTGAAAATAAAACAAAGGAAATGTGCAAACCCAAACTCATAGTTAACATCCTTCATTGATTCTGAACTCCTTTTCAATCTACTAAGATGATACATAAAGCATTTGGGGAATGGGGAAGAGCATATGGAGAAGAAAGGATAGCTCCCTCTACTTTTCCCTGGGAAATGAAGCTGAAAAAAGAGAATAGAGCCATAGTCTCAGGACTCATGTGGGCAGCAAGGGCCAATGCAGAAGTCTAAACTGCCCATGTACTGTCTGGACTTTTGCCAAGGCATGGAGGCAATTTGTGGTAACCAATGAATATCCCAGTGGGCAATGAACCAAATGTAAAAAATACAATAACTCTATTTTATGAGGAAAATGGGATTCAAAGACAAAATGATTTTCCCACCTGGCACAAATAAATATTAGTCTGGTACACTGAATTTGTCCAGAAGAGCAATTATAAAATATAACTTAGGGAGACATTTTCTGCCTGTTTATTCAAAACACCACTTTTTTAAAAGACTTCTATAACATATAAAAATATTATTTCTACTTTAACAAAAAATCAGAATTAGAAATAGGGTGATCTTTATTTTATTGTTTAATTCAATCACTTATAAAAAATGATTGAGAAGAGAGATTCTCCCCAACACAGAACTTTAATACTAATAGCACAATCAAAGAATACAAAACAACAGTCATTTTAACTTCTATCATGAGACTTTTGTATTCCTTGGGAAACAATTTGCTTTATATGACATGACTTTATTATAATACAACTTTATCTTCAACCACATCTTTCATATTATAAAATGCTTAACAAAGTTAAATAATACAATTACAGAGAAAGCATTAACAGTGGAAAAGAGAAATTAAGAGGTATAGACAAGGGAGAACATATGTTTACTACTGAGATTTGAAGTGAGATGGGGAGTCGATGAAGCGGAGAGAAGCAGGATGGCAGGAACTGCAGAGAACAGTGCTTCAGACTAGGAAAGAGGGAGGAAAAGGACTTTCCATGAAATAAACAAAAGGAGGTAATCGGAATAACTCAAGCCAGGACAACACAAATGCTAGGCTCAAAAAAAAAAAAAAAATATGCTAGGCTCACAGTGTGATGAAAGCTCCTGGAAAACAAGTTTAACACTCAAAAAAGGAGTCTCAATTTATATTAAAGTGCAAAGATATGGAAAAATTTTAAAGGACAAAAAATAAGGCACAGCTATATAATAAAGGCAAGTCATAACAGAACATTACTTACAAAATAATCCCACAGAGATATGGCAATGAAATGGTAGAAAAAAAAAACAAAGATTTAAACAGCTGTGCAGCATAGGACCAAAATATAATGGAGTATATAACATGGTACATGTGAAAAAAAAAAAAGCCTTTTCTGAATGCTAAAACTGAGCAAGAGACACTAATGTGAGAGCACGGGACACTAATTTGAGGAAAGGTCTTTTCTGGTTAATAGAAGAAATCAATACATGGGGAATGAAAGAAAATATCAATCAAGAAGAGAATAGAATTTTATTGAAGTTGGAGAATTTGGAGCAGCTGCTGAACATAGTCAGCCCTCTTTCCTGGCCAGCCCTGCCTAGGTTTCTAAACCATATGTTCCTATGTCTCTCCCAACCCTCTGGTTCAGTCTCTTCCCTGCATCTTCCTCTTCATTCTTCTTAAATATAAAGAAGTAGTGATAAAATACTGTCTTTTTTTTTTTTAATAACAAACTAAGTGTATCCCCTCCCTTGGCACAGGTTTTCTCCCTCTCTCTCCCACTTTCACACACAGACCACCCTTGCTGCAGGCCCGCCAGAACTAGCATGCCTTCAATTGTACTTGTGCTTTTACATCTAAGTATCTTTAAGTCTTCCTTCCACTGAGGCTGGGTCATTCTGGGGTGCCCTTGCTCTTCTTTTGCTTGGCATCCTCCATTACCTTTAAAGTCACATTCACACCTTACCACCACCCACTTTTTCTTTGCTGTTATATTGTTGTGGTCCATTTCTTACAAGCTAAGATAGTCTCTACCTAGCAGACTATGAATTTCTCAAGTTCTGAGAATGTGTCTTACTTAAACTACACCCTTAGGACTGAGCACATGACAATATATGCTCAATAAACATTTGGTCTGTTTTTGGGGTTTTTTTGTTTTTGTTTTTGTTTTTGTTTTTTGAGATTGGCAGAGTAGATGGCAGAAGAGAATTAAAATAAACAATTTTGAAATAAACACAGAAATGAAACCAGTGACTCTCTAAGATAAGGCACACAAACCAAAAAGAGTTCCCTATCTTGATATAGAAAAAAAAGAGGGGGCGGGGGGGAGCAATGGGTAATAAAAACTGAAATACAATAGGTAAGAATCAAATGTATGACTTTCTTTGAAGCAATCCAATAAGGAACTGTATACATATTGAAATTTTACTGTTCAAAGAGAATATAAAAAAGTAGTAACTTCTGTTAGTACAAAAGCAGCCCATGAATACATAAAAGAAACTTGACCTTGGCCACAAAGAAACTGATTGAAATTAAAGAAAGATTCATGAAAGAAATGATTGGAGAGGTAAAAGAAAGCTTTTTTTTCTCAAATACAATGATTTTTTTTAAACACTCCAAATCTATGTTAAGACCCTAGGTGATTATGGAGAACTAGAAAACCATGGATGAAAAAGAAGTTCTTTTTTAAAAGGGATTATCTAAGAGCAAGAGGGAAGAGACAGGCCAAATGAAGAAATAATATCAGAGGAAGGGTAAAAAAACAGGTTAATTCTAGTATCAGATATGGTAGGGAGGAGCAAAAGTCAAGTGCTAGCAAGAGAACCCCTTTTTCCTTCTCACATGCATTTGCATTCTAATGCACTATTTTGAAAAAAAAAATTAACAGTTATTAGTAAGGAACCTTTTAGGGGTGGAAAACTAAGGCTTTATGTGCCTCTCTCCTCCTCTAAGTAAATTCTGCTCCAGTTAAAAAATTTTTATTATGATTGCAATCTTTAATGAAAAAGTCTCCAAGAATAAATGGGTAGAGTTCTGAACTAAATCAAGTGGATGAACAGAGAGAATTCTAGAGCTCCTATCCAGTTCAAAGCTTCTTGAAAATCCAGGCAAGTAAAACAGAGGGAGAAGGCAGGGGAACCAAACAGGAAGAAAAATGAAAGGCAGAGGAAAAATCTTGAAAATCAAAGTGATATTCTTCTAAGAAACAAGATAGGACTCAAATATACAAAAAAAGTATGGAACACAGTGGATTCTTCAAAACTTCTACTGAATTAATGAATAAATGACCAGGTTGAAGCAAGAAGTACCCACAATGTTAAACTAGTAAAGTACTTGTCAGAAAACAAGGAAAAAGATTTAAAATCAATTTAACTAGAAATTAATAAAGGTTAATTCTAAAAAAAGATCTTCTTTCTCCTCTCCTTCCTAGTCTTTAATAATCATATCTAAACTCATGAAATATTTCCTAAGCAATTTTTAGTAGTAAGAAAAAGGAATTAAGGAATCAATGTTTTTAAAAAAAGATCTTTAGAATAAGTGAATGGTAACTTTTTGAAACAATAAATCTGGAAATATTCTTCCTGTCACAAAGTGACTAGGAAAGACATGTATATAGTTACAAGGGTATAATAATATAAAGTGTCTTTGATACAGTTGCCACTAAGCTATATTATCTATGCTACCATTTTCATCACTGTTTAAGGATGGGAAGGATAAACCATCTGAAGTAGAAGATCTGTGACTAGAATAACCTGAAACCTTTAGTAGACATGTAATATATATTTAACTAAAACCTAGGATAGTAAAAATTAGGGATATCTGGTAGGGGACAATTTTAAGGAACTCACTGAAGAGAGGGGGAAGAATCTGTTAATTACTAATATCATAAAGTAAATCATAAATGTGATTTACTTTAGTTTGACACTGTTATATATTTTTGTACATTAAATAGAGCATTTTACATAAAATATATTGAATTTACAGTTAGCCTTCCTAATAAAAATACAAGATCATAGGTATGTCACTGCTAGCCAAACAAGCTAACAGACCAATTAAGGAAAATGAATGCAAATGTACTCAGTTTTAAGTATACAGTTCAATGTGTTCTGACAAAGACATACACTAACGTAACCACCACCAGAACCAGGATACAGAATACTTCCATCAGCCCAAAAGGTTCCCTGGTGCCACCTTCCAATTACCCACCCACTCCCTGTGCCAGGTAAAAAAAAATGACCCGCTTCTCTTTTATTCAAAAGTTACATATAAGTGAGATGATATATATGTACACTTTTGTGTCTATATATTTTCCTCAACATATTTTGGAAATTTATTTATGCTGTATATATCAGTAGTTTTTCCTTTTTTACCAGTGAACTTCAGCCACTAATTATATGGATGGCCATTCACTTATTACTAGACATTTGAGTTACTTTTAGTGCAAAATGTTTCCAAAATGGTTTAGCATTTTACATTTATAAAATATATGAGTTCTAGTTGCTTCATAATCTTGTCAATAATTAGTCTTCAGCCATTTTAGCGGATGGGTGGTGATATCTTATGATTTTAATCTGCATTTCTCAACGGACTACTGAGGTAGAGTATCTATGTTTTCATTTGCTATTTGTATCTTCTTTAGTGAAATATCTATTTTATCCTTTTTTAAAACCAGGTTCAGTTTCTTATTATTGAATTATGATTTCTTTATACATTTCAGATACAAGCCCTTTTTACCAGAAATATTTTGCAAATATTTTCTCCCAGTTCTTACCTTTCCATTTATTTGATATCTTTTTATGAGAAAAGTTTTCAATTACTATTAAATCAAGTTCATCATATCTTTTTATTATGGTATAGTTCTGTGTGGCCTAGCAAACATTTTACCTCAGAACAATATCAAGCATAGTTTCAAAAAGGTAAACCCTGAGAGAGAGTACTGAATATCTTAAATCTGGGAATAGTTCATTACACATCAATCATATTTTATGATAATATCATACTGAATGCTGCAAACACTTCTAATGTTTGCAAAATGGTATAGCCACTCTGGAAAAGTTCAGCAGTTTATTTTAAAGGTCAGCATAATCCTTACCATAGCATCCAATAATTTACCCAAGTGTACTGAAGACTTATATTCAGAAACCTGAACACAAATGTTCATAACAGATGTAGTCATAACCACTCCAACTAGGAAACATCTACTGTGTGCTTCACTGGGTGAAATGATAAAACACTGGTATAGCCATACAATGACACACATAAGAAAAAGGAAAGAACCATTAATTTAGGCAATAACACAGATGAATCTTAAAAGGCATTTGTAACTCAAAGAAGCCACACCCAAAGGTTACATATTAAATAACTGAATTTATATGATATCCTAGAAGAGGTAAAACTAATGGGGGAGGCAAACAGATCAAAGTTTGCCAGGGAGTTAGGGAAGAAATAGGGAGTGATTACAATGACTACCCATTGTATGCTTTAGTTCTCAGTCTTTGTTATGGACAAAGTTAATTCAAAGCAAAGTCAGTGTGGGGATTTAATACCTAGGTATCAGCTTTTTTATGGGCATCAGAGTTTATTTGTTTGTCCTTAACTTGCATACTCTAAAAGAGACCTACTAATTGGCATGTACTGCCCATGTATTAAACCCAGGGCAAAGCTTGACCACAAAGCCCCAAACACTACTGGTCTTAGGAGCTACACATCTGGAAAAGAAAATAGTGACTTCAAGACATAAGGCAGATTCCTGACCAGGAACAACAAGTCACTATAGACTGCACTCTTTTATAAGTAAGGGAACTGGACATTTAAAGACAGGGAAACAAGGGCAATCAGAACAAATGGTCTCCAATAAGTTAACAAAAAAAAAATGAGAACAGTTTAAAAGTAATTGTTATCTTTAGTGTGAATTAATACAATAGAGGAGCCATAAAACAAGTACAAGCTAATTTAAAAAATAAACATAAAAAACTTCTTGGAAATTAAAAATATGGTGGTCAACATAAATTGAAAATGAAAATGAAAAAAATAAGTGACCTGGAAAACAGATGCAATAAACGAATAAAAAATGAATTCAAGAAGAGAATGAAGCTTATGAAAACTTCAAAGAAATGTTAGAGTATAATGGAATGTTTAAGAAATTCAACAGGGGCCTCCCTGGTGGCGCAGCGGTTAAGCGCTGCGCTGTGGAGCTGTCAGCAGTGGAGACACAAGTTCCACGCCTGGCCGGGGAGATTCCCACATGGCACGGCAGACCTCTCCTGCCTTGCCTGTTGCTCCCCTCAGCAGTGTATTTCCGTCTATCTGCCTGTTCTGCTCCCCACTCTGTCTCTAGTGAACCTTCTCGCCGCCCCACACCTCTGGCCTATACCCCAGTTTGTATGCAAAAATAAATAAATCTTTTAAAAAAAAAGAAATTCAACAGGAAAAAAAAACAATGGTAGTATATCTCGGGACACACGACATCAATAACAAAGCTGTTTTTGGAGACTTGACCCCTACAGCAAGGGAAATAAAAGAAAAAAATAAACAATTGGGATTACCACAAATTAAAAACTTTTAACACAGAGAAAGAAAATATAAGCAAATTAAAAATATACCCTATTGAATATGAGAAAATATTCACACATTACAACCAACAAGAGGTTAAATCAAGATATCCAAAAAACTTATTTAACAATAAGGAAAAAAAACAGTCCAGGGCCTCCCTGGTGACACAAGGGCTTAAGTCTCAGCACTATGAAGCTATTGACAGCCACTGCAGCACAGGATCGATCCCCAGCCAGGGAGCTTCCCACTTGGTGTAGCAGACCTCTCCTGACTCGCCTGCTGCTCCCCTCAGCTGCGTATTTCAGTCAATCTGCCTGTTCTGCTCCCCACCCTGTCTCTGGTGAATCCTCTTACCACTCCACAACTCTGGCCTACACCCAGCTCTTGTATGCGTAAATAAATAAATCTTAAAAAAAAAAAACTTAAAAAAAAATTCTCAAGAGTAGGCAAAAAACTTTAAAAGGGATAAGGGACAAAAAAGAATATCAAAGTACCCCCACTAAATGTGTTCATTCCAAAATTATTTAGTGATGTTCACAATATGCAGTCAGTTTGAATCACTAGACATTAAAATACATTATAGCTGTCTCTCAGTATCCTTAGAGGATTGGTTCCAGGGATACTAAAATCTACCAGTGCTCAAGTCCCTAAAACAGAAAGGAAGAGTACTTACCATACAACATATGCATAGCATCCCATATACTTTAAATCACCTCTAGATTACTTAGAATACTTAATGGAAGTGCTTTGTAAATAGTTGTTATACTGTATGGTTTAGGGAATACCAATAAGAAAAAAAGTTATAGCAAGACTGGTTGAATCTAACTAAGGATGTGAAACCCACAGATACAGCTGACAGTATAAAACTAAATATAAAAATAGCATAGCACAGGAAACCAGCGACCACCTGTAACAACAGTTCAGAAAAAGTCCCCAAAACTGAAGTATTTGTTACCGGTAGGGAAAAAAGAAGTCAAAAGATGATGTCACTGGCTAGCAGTTTTAGAAGGAAAAGAAGCCTTACTTCCTTTCTCATACTAAAATATAGCTGAGGTAGGTTAAAAACTTAAGATATGAAGAGCATTAAAATACAAGAAAAGATAGGTTGGTTTTCATACATAATTTATCTGTCAAAGGTCTAAGAAGACTCCACGAAGGTGAATGTTGATTCCAGGAAAATTACGAAGAGATGCAACTATCCCAATAAGGGGCATTTTATGTTAACTGATTGATCTTATTTGGATTGATCTTATTTGGAAATAAAAGGTAGGTAGTTAGCAACATCTTAAGATGTCATTATACAGAGGCCTATAATTGAATTACTGCATCATGGCTTTAGTAAAAGAAAAATTAACCATGTTACAGTGAGCTGACCTCTCTCAATTTCCAAGTCTGTAACAGAAGGGAACAGGCTGCCAAGGCAGAGCTCGGGAAAGCCAAATTTTGAGAATTTTCCTTAAATTAGTACTCAGAAATAAGGAAAAAGTATTCCTTAAAGTGTCCACTGTTGGGTGATGCTTGCTGCCACTTGAAAGACAGGTGCACTTTCCTTACCCCCAAAATACATTATCAATAAAGGCCTATTGGAGCGTTTATGTATCAGGAAAGTCTCCCTCTACTCACCCACAGGTACAGTACATGCGACAATAGAAGCATAATGAGGGCTTTCAAGGAAAAATGTGCTTATATTCTGAATTTGAGAAGCCAAAGTGACAGTGTGAAGATAGGCATTTGTGAAGGTTTGAACCCATAAGCCCCAAAGATGCACAGATGGACACCAACTTCATCTCAGTAAACATGGTTTAAAAAGAAAAGAAATGTAAAAACCAAATAGTGCACACCAGGAAGCAGTAAGGGCAGTTTGTCACAAAACAAAAAAGATCTTTCTCCACCTGGTGCTGTGGTTCCTCTGGGGCAGAGAGCCAGACTCAACTACCTGCCCACAGGTTTCTATCATCTTGACTTTCTAATTATATCTCTCAAGCAGCGAATGCAACCCGAGGCTTAGGTGGCAATGAGCACTTGGCAAAACAGGGAAATCCAAAATCACTCCCAATGGAAACACGTTGACAAGAGACCAAGTGGATGGTCATCTTACACTAACTCTAAGGCCACCCCTAAATACAGATGCAAGGTCGTTGCCGGGTATCTTGTGGCAGTCCTGAACACAGGGCCTGCTTAGGCAAAATGCATCGGATGCCAGAGGGAAAGAGGCACGCACAGGCAACAAGCACACAGGTGGGCAGGGGCCAGACTCGGGGCTGCAGAGTCAGCACAGATCGCAGACACCAAGCTGTAAACAACCCTGGGCCCTGCAAGCCAGGGCGACGCCTGGCTGGTGCAGAAGAGCAGCGCCCAAGAGTCCTAAGCTGTTTTCAGGCCCCCCGCCCCCCGCAAGGCAGATAAGCGCGGCGCGGGCGGCGAAGGAGGGGCAACAAGCAGGGACCTCGGCCAGGAGCCCAGGTTCCCGAAAAAACGGCGCCCTGGCCCGGCCCCGCCCTAGCGCCGAAGGAGGAAAACCGAGACCTGCAGGAGCAAGAAGCATAGGAAGGGCCGTACCCTGCAGGGTCCGGGAGAGGCGCGCGCCGGGGGCTGCGCCAGGCCAGCGACCAGGCGACACCCGGAGGCCCGAGCGCGGGGGCGACTCCCAGACTCCCGCGCTGCGGCGCGACTGTGGCGAGCCCGGCCCAGCGCGACCCGGAAGGAAGACACAGCAGAGGAGCGGAGGGGCGGGACGAGGGCCGAGCGGGCGGGGCCAAGCAGGGGGCGGGGCGCTGCTCCCGCGGGAGGCCCTCCGCGCTTCGGGACCGCCCCCTCCTAGGCCAAGCGGTGCAACTTCCCACTGGCTGTGGGTCCCGGGCGTGTCTTACGAATTGCTGCTTACTCCGCAGCGGGCGAATCCGCTCAGCTGAAAATCCACTGCGGGGGAATCATCCCATCCAGCCGTCTGCGTGGAGTCCTGCCAGGGACTTCTTTAATCCGGAGTTGGTGGGTCAGGTAATGCACAGTATTGACCGGCAGTGAGGTCCTCAGAAGAAAGTGGAACATAAACTATAGGCATAATTCACCTTTAGAGCAGAATCTCTTCTGTCCCAGATACAAACTCTCCCCGCAGACTTATTTCCCCCCAACGTTCGGAAGCCTGTGATCACTAATTCTGATGAACATGCTGTCACGATCTCACTTCCTCATTTATATTTATTTTCATTAGGTAACACTATCACCCCCTTTTTTAGTTTGTGTCATATTTATCTTGCTGCATGGTTTCTAGTAAGATGAGAAACATCTAATAATGAAGAGATATTGAAGTACACATTAATTTTTATCTAATTACTCTTAAAGAGGCAAAATATTAAGGAGATTTATTTATAAATTAAATACATGAACGGAACACTTCATGATATGCAGTATTAATTGTATACAAAATGGAAATTTTAAAAAGGAATTGAAACTTAAACCCCATCCCACCCCTAGCTAGAATCGCGAGGGGAACCAACACTTAAGTTACTTGCTTCCAAAAACTATAAAAAAGTCGGAAAATTAACTTTCTTATGGAGAAATCTGGTATATACTACCTTGGCCAGATGAACATTAACACTGCTATTGATAAGTCACATCTGACATATGATGAGAAGGGCAGGTCATCTTGTGATACTCTTCCTCAAAATCTGCAAATCCAGTCTAATCTTGAGAAAACATCAGAAAAACCAGGTGTCCTACAAAAGACCTGAACAAATTATCCAGTTAATAAAAAGGAAAAACTAAAAAATTATCACAGGCCTGACAAAAACTTAAAGATAGGACACTAAATGTAATTAAATATTTTGAATAAGATCTGGCACATGAAAAGGACTTTAGTGGGAAGCTAGTGAAATAAGAAAGAATAAAGAGTGGAATTGTGTGAATAGTAATGTGCCAATGTTGGTTTTTTAGTTGTTACAAATGTACTATTAATATAAGATGGTAACAATAAGAGGGAAAATGCAAAAGTGATACATGGGATGGCAACTTTTCTGCAAATTTCAGTCTATTCTAAAACCAAAGTGAATTACAAAGAATAAATTTATTAATAGGTAAATAAAACTGACTTTTCGGTTGCCAGTGAGACTTAATTGAGTTAAAGCCTGTAGACATGAGACTCAATCTAACTAACATAGTCTCTCATTTCTAACATAATTCTTAAATAAATTTTTCATTGAAGTACAATGCATAGTTGGAAAAGGAAACAAAATGTAAATGTAGAGTTTGATGAAAAGTGAACATACCAGTGTATTCATCTGTAGATCAAAAGTAATTACTAGTACTTAGAAGCTACCCTACTTGATTTTCTAAATCTCTCTCCTTTACTCCTTCCCAAAGATAACCATTTTCCTCACTTCTAATACAAGAGATTAATTTTGCTCAGTCTTTCCCACTGTGTAGTCTGGTGATCAGGAACATGCCAGCACGTTCCCAGGGACACACTTGAGGGACGAGTCCCGTGGAGAAGGTTTGCAAGGTAAGACTCTGCTGCCCAGTGAGCAGCGCTCTTGCTATTTATTAGCAGTAATACACAAGCAAGATTGATTTTATGACAATGGCAGGAGGAGCAGGGTCCAGGGGAGACAAAGGGTAATCAAATTTATGGGGAATGGGTGGGGTGGGGGACATGTTGGCCATGCATACAGGGAGGACTTCCTGTGCAGGTACTTGGTGTAATTCTGAGCTACTCCCAGACCACCTTAGACTGCGGCCACACAATCAGTCAACGGCTACCTAGGCGTCCCTGGCTGGCTCATGATGTGGCCATTTTCTTAAGGCAGTCAGGCAGGAGTGCCTTATCCAACTATTTCACACACACAGGTGCATAGAGAGGCCATACACACACAGGTGCAGAGGCCACAAATGGTAGAGGGGCCACAGTGTAGATGGATTTATACATATACATGCCTTTGAGTTTGGCTTCTTTCTCTCAACATTAAGCTTGTGAAAGTTACTCATGTTGAGTGTGGCATAATTCCTACTGTATAAATTTGTCATAGTTTAATCTATCTTACTCCTGATGGACACTGAACTGTTTTTAGTTTTGATTGTTACAAACAATACTGTTATAACCATATATTTTCTTGTATAGCTTTTCATGCCTCTTCATACATTTTCATTTCCTGATGCCTAAGAAATAAGTAGTCGGGACTATTATTTGTTTTACTATCTGTATTTCATTTTTAAAGGAATAAGTACTGCTTGGAAAGTACTTATATTTATTTTTGAGGAAAGGAAAAGATTACCAGAAAGTTTCATTTCTCTGATGTAGAATGTTGGTTATCACTGCTCAATCTACCCGCCTGCCAGCCTTCTCAGTCAGTAGCCATGCCATTGTCATTCTTTGTTTGCTGAGCAGAAGAGCCAAGTGAGGCCAAGGAAAAGTGCGATACTTATCTGTTAGTGATGGCTTTGATTTAATGGGTGAACTAATGCCTAGTTTTTAAATGGAATGTTGTTTGGAGCTGAATAACATCCCACACTGTAACAGCACCATTACAAATAAGAAAAGTCCCAACAAAGCTTAATTGTGCATAAAGTCACCAGCTCAGCAAGCCCATTATCATCCATTCTGTTAGCTTCAAAAGTTACAATGTTCTACTCAAACAGGGAGGCGGGCAAAGAAGCAGCAGGTTCAGAACTCTTCTTTGTCCCTAAGTCTTGAAATACTCACCATCATATTCTCCACTATTTTCAAGTGACTTTCCCTTTATCTTAAAATGAAATGTCTACTAATTATAAACTACCAAAACAATGCGTATGCATGACAATAAGATACTGTATCAGATGGAAGAGCTATCATTCAGCACATGCAAAGAGGGCCAACAATATTTACAATGAGTTCTTTTAGGTTTTCTATTCCTAGTTCCCAAAGAGATCTCTCAACTCAAGACTTCTCTTAAAATGCAACTCCATATAATTTTTTTGCTTAAAACACCAAAATAATTTACCCCTCTGTGAAATCTTAGGTTAACTAGTTTGTTGGAAAGTGGTGTTTAACCAATAATACTAGTCCAGAGTTTTAAATATATCAGTGATTAGAGAGCATAAGTAATAACTAGTGGCAGTGCTCTCTTACTGTGCTTTTAAAAAACTTCTTAAAGTTTATCAAAAAAGCTTCATTTTAATATTGAGAATATTAATTTAGAAACAGACATTAAGAAGAAAATAAGAATTTTAATAAGAAAGAATCCTAAAAGTGATATAGTCCAAACTCCTTTTTTACAGATGAAGAAATTGAGACCCAGAAGTTAAATGACCCCTCCCACCATGAGAACGCCAGAACTGTCAATGAAATCTAGTTTGCTGACTGTAATCCAGAGGGTTGTTTGTTTTTTTAAAATGATATCACATTACTTTATGATTCAACAAAAATTTAACCAATCATTCTCCCACATTAGCATAACCTTTAAGTAGCCGAATACAGTAGAAAAAAATTGAACTTAGGAGTAGGAAGACCTGTCTATCCAGCTCTGCCATGTCAGTAACTCTGACCCTAGATAAGTTGCAGCTTCTCTGAGCTTGTTCTCACTTTATGAAATGTGCCTAACTCACAGGCACTGGAAATATTTAAAAGAGATCATATATGTGAAAGGACTTTGTGAACCATAAAGCAGTATGCAAATGTGTGGATATTATTAAGATTTATTAAAATGTGTTAACGATCAGAAATCAAGCCTTCCCAGTACAAACTATCAGAATAGAACCTTCAAGACCATTCTAGTCTAATCCTTTCAATTGTCATGAGTAGACAGAAAACCCTGAAAGACTAGGCAATTTACCCAAAGCAAGTTGCTGGTAAAGCCAAGACTTGAATGTAGGTCTAACTGGCAGCTTCCAGTGAGTTTTTCATTTCTTTAATAAGTAAATTCTGACAAATCAGTAAAATGGTTTAAAATTTTAGACTATATTTATACATGTTTGGAAGGGATAAAGGTTTTTTTAAAACATAGAATATATAAACAAAAACATTTAACTCACTGTTTGTGTTCTTTGAGTGTATATTATTCCTTTATCCATGGCTTGGATCATTTACTTAATAATTTAGCTTTCTTAGCATCAATAGAAATGTGTCAGTAGTCAGGAATCAGGTAGGAGAAATAATATCTGGAGGCAGTGGACAGAATAGGTCTTTTCCTGAGGTAGCTTCTTGCATATGGTTCCGTTACAGATGGAATATACCACCAGGAAAATGAAGCTCTTGGACAAGCTCGAAGGAGCAAGCAGTCCCTCTCCTTCCCACTTTTTCTTTTTTTAAGTGAAGCTGCTTTGCTTCTGAAAGAGTTAACATGTATATGCATTAGAGAGGTCCCTATAGTCTATTCAACAAGAATGACATGGTAATAAATAGAAGAAACACAAAGATTTTCTGTCTATTGTCCATACAAGTAAAGCAGAAATGACAGGTGATTATCTGAGCATTTCAATGGTAAGCTTTCATAGAAGCTTCAAAATCGTCAGCCACTCAATTATTTTGTCTTCAATGAAAGTTTGGAGGAAACTAGATTATCCAGATAAATATATTCACCTTGCACAACTTGCACAATTATGAATGTCCCTTCCTCATTGTGACACCACCCATGTATGTAAAAAAAAATCATAAATAGGGTTTTCTGGGTTTCCATATTCCTTGGAACATAAAGAAGCATATGCTATTTTTATTATTGAGTTATAAATATTTCCCACATCTAGTTAATATAAGCACCATAACATGTATAGTAAATATAAATGACTCAATAATAATTTATTAAGTGTAATTTAGAATGGAATCTTTATAATAATTGATAAAAATTTCCCTTTAAGGATGCATTTTCTTCATCTAGAAGTTCTGTATTTCTCATAGGTAGTTTGTGAAAGGACAAAAGTTAACCTGGCAACAAACTCCCTTAAAGTATACCTTTAAATATCATCCTTTGTGATACTATAGCTTTGGGGGGTTTCATAGATTCCTCAGTGCCTTATTGGGAAAAATTTCTCTATTTCGAAGACATTTTTAAAGAATATAGAAAGACAAATTTTAAAGTAACCTTTTTTTTTCTGTGTGTTTATAAAGTGGTAGATGGTTTCCAGAATTTTGAGGAGAAATTGACTTTGCTCTTTAATCACTTTTTCAAAATGCTACCAAGAATAAAGCTCCCTATTATATACTGTTCTCTTGCTATTTTTTTCCTTTGCTTATCACTTCACTCTTTAATGGTGAGAGATTTGATTGTTCTAAAGTAGGGGTCTTTTCCTTCAAATCGAATGACTCATAAAGCAAGTTACTAAGAGAAGAGGGTGAGAAGCCACGAAGGACTGCTGGCAGAGATCCCCCTTCCGTCAGCCTCCTGGCCTCCTGCCCCCATGGGAAGACTTAAGGCTGCCAGGACAGCACAAACAACTTGGAGCTGGGCCAGACAAGATTTAACGATGGTCAGTTGGGATCGATCTGTTATGGAACTGGGCACTTTATTTACTATTTACTAAGTAGATTGCTATTCATATAGTGTAGGGCTGTTTTATAGGATGAGAGGTCTTGACCTAATTTCATATTTGTATGTCCTGTTTCCCTAATAGTGAATATTTTTCCAGCCGTTACTGCAGCTAGAAAGCAAGCTTAATGCAATCAATCAAAAGTACCTCTTTAGGGAACCAACACAAATATTTGAAATTCAGAAGGTGGCGGGGAGTGAGCTATTTTCTTTGAAGGTCATTTTTTATGTGGGTGAGGCCTTTTTTATAAGTACAATATCAGTATTTTATTTTGCCACTAGTAAGAATTTATGTTTATTTGTAGTGCAACTTGGACCTCACGTATTAATCGTGTTTTGTAGTTTATTCTATTCCAATTTTTTCTGTGCCCTCAACTACAGATCAGAATATAAGCAGGCATTCTTTTACATGGAATGCCTGACAAATACCATCTTCAGTAAAAAGAGTAAAAGTCTGATAGGCCAATACTTCTCAAACTTTCATGTGCATATGAATCTGCTGGGAATCATAGTAAATCATAGATTCTGATTCCAGATGGAGCCTGTGTTCTGAATGTATAACAATCCCCAGGTGATATAGATGTTACTGAACCTGAACTACACTTTGAGTAGAAAACTTTAGACTTTCACTTGCAGTATATTGTAACTGCACTGTGAAGACTTCTCATGAAGAGTTAGTAATATTACAAAGCAATACCTAACTTTAACAGGAAGCTTGAACAAGTTAAATGCATTGAATCTTGTTACACATTTTTGTTGATGCGTTTAGATAGTTTTAGATTTCCTTGGAAGAATGGCGAGGCAATCCATATTCTATTTTAATTTGATTAAAACGGCACATGTCGGAGACAAGTCTATGAGGTGATGGCACACGGGCATCCCTTTAGTCTCAGAAGTCTGCGGCTGGCTCATCTTGCAAGGTCACTGAAGCAGCCAGCAGCCGATATTAGAGCATTTTTTGGAGATAGAATTCTGGCATCTGCCCTGACTAGATGAGCTTGACCAGTTTAACTTTCTGTGTCAAAATTCTCAACCACAATAGTGTCACGTCTCCAGCTGCTATTCTGCTCCAGGCTGGCTCTGTTCACAAAGTGCAGCGCGGAAATGCGAAAGACATCAGATTTGTTATTCACAGCAACAGCTCCAAGCCCAGACAGCTCCAAACTAAATCTAAGCAAGGTCTTGCTGTGACTTTGTGACCAAAGACTTGATGTTCTCATACCATTAGTGGGTTCTGGCACTTTGTCAAATCTGAGATATTGACTAACTACCAGTAATTGCTGATTTATGGGCAAAGTTTTCTCAGCTTTGTTTTCTTTGGGATTCTGATACACCTTCATCTTCTGGAAACATGTGAATCAGCCCTTTCACGTTCTCTGTGAGCTTGCTGTTGGCATATCTAAATAAAGGACATCTTGCTCTTGAGATGACCTTGTAGTGCTTTAGCTTAAGTTATCTGTGCATTCAGGAAGGTCAACTAACAGAATATAGCATTGGGGAAATAAATATCATTGTTCTACATTGTTCAAAAACTTATTACTTAAGCAGGATAAGATAATGATATAGTAGAAGGAGTTTTAAAGAGCATCTAGTCCAGGATGAAAAGTGAGTTTCACTTCCAGTGCCATATGACAGAGGAATGCCTTTTTTTTTTTTTTAATTTTTTCAATCCAGATCTAGTATTGACCCTAACTTCTAGTCCATGCATTTCTTGTCTTTCTTTTCCTTTTTTATTTTTATTTTTTTTCATGATCTGAAATCTCCTACTTAGATAAAAATACCAACAAAGCCTCAAAATCATAAGAAAGAATTTGGGTCATTTCCAGAGCCTGGGACAACTCTACCAATTTTACCTCACCCTCAAATCTTCTTCTACCTCTTATCCCATTTTTGATTAGGACATTGGGCCCCCCAGAACTCTGTGCACAGCAATCTTTGCCATCAAGCATTTCCAAAGGGGCCCAATTGCTACTGAATGTTTTGTGTCTGATTCCATGATAGGAAATGATCATGTGCCAATGGTTCTTGAACCATACTATAGAATGTTCACAACCAAGCCAGACTTAACAATAGTTGGATGTATAGATATAGTTGGATGGAGATTCTGTCTCCATAATATAGCCTTCCCAGGACTGAGGCTTCAAAACTCCTGTCAGATGCTGCCACTTCTTTTCACTCTTCTCCCCTCTTTCTGTACAGCATGGGGAGGAAGGCAGAGGTTGGTGACAGCACCATTTGAGAAGTGTCCAAGTATAGAAATATGTTTTGTCCTGTTTATTTCTGGATCCAAGAGAGTGCTAATTGCAGCTAAGATGTCTAGAGCTGATTCAGATCTCTCTCTGGCAATGTGACCTTGGCTGAGTTGCTTTACCTTTTTGATATTTTGTCAAGTATGGATATAATGGCATCTGCTCTTAGATATGGTTAATCAAAGAAGATATGCAAAAGAACTGTGCTCTTTCCACAGGAAAGGTTCTAGTCTACATAAACAGAAGGAATTATTAAGATACTGATATTTTTCAAGCTAAGTGAGACTGAATTTTTATACCATTAAATGTGCATGTTCAGTGATTTTGTTATTGGTGGGCTGATTCTTGGTATGTTAATGAAGACCTATGTATAGTTTTCTTGATTAACTCATAGCTCAGGACTTGTTACTTCAAGCACCAAACAAGATTCAGTTTTTGGAGACATTGCATCCAATATCTCAATTATTCATCTTAGGAATTAGTGTAAAATTAGCACAGATCCCTGTTCATATGGAAATAGATGGGTATGTTAATTGGAATGCTGTAGTTGGAAAAAAATCTTGCATAATGAAATGATTGATATTAATATCTTTCAATGGAAGATGTATATCATATTGTTGGTAAGGAATAATTCATTCATGTGTTCTTGTTATAAAAAATTCTTTTATGTAGTTTATCTCACTTCCTAAGTAGAAGCTATTTAATATATCTAGCAAATATGTGGAAATAGAAATATGTTAACACACTTTTTAAAATAAAAACTATATTAAAACATGAAAATTTCTTTCTTGCTCTTACTTTTTGAACACTTTCCTTGTTCAGATTTCACATTCAGTTAATGTTAGGGTTTATTAATTTTATTAATTCTTTTTTTTTACCCCCGCCTCCGCCCCCGCCCTGCCCCCGGGTTTATTAATTCTTAATAAGAACTGAATAGAGTGTACATCCACCAGCTCCCCAGATTAGATGCTAGATGAGTATGACAATTTGCCATCACTAAAATTTCTTTGTTGTCACAAGCCATTTCTGAATTCATATACAGAGTTAAGTCCAAATAGTGGAAATGATAATTTGTAGAAATACTAAGGAAAACTTGGTAGCGAAAAACAGTCATTGATTATGCTCCTATTCTGTGGGTCAGGTTTTACACAGAGCATGGTGGGATCAGCTGCAGCTGCTACTATCTGGGCCACAGACCTGAAAGTTGAGTACTGGAATCATCTGCAGGCTCATTCACTCACGTGTCTTGCCGTTGACACTGGCTCTCAGTTGAGGGCCTGATTTCCCCGCCACTTGGGCTTCTGCAAGTGCCCAAGCTATCTTGCTGACGAAAAAAAAAAAAAAAAAAAAAGCTTGAGTGACTTCATCACAATATGGTAGCAAAGTTCAAAGGACAAGCGTCCTAAGGGAGAAAGCCAAATACAGGCCAGGTCCTTTCTAAGGTCTGGCATTGGAAGTCATATAGATCACTGCTGTCTTAATCTACTTGTGGAAGTGATGATAAACTCCTGCCCAAATTCAAGATGAGAATACGAAGGCCTTACTACTTGAAGGGAGGAATGGCAAGGTTCTGGAGAGCATGTGGAACCAGTAGTACTGCCATAGCCATGTTTAGAAAATATGATCTCTCACAGGACACTAGAGAGCTCATAGAATGAGGGTTATGTGGCTCTCTGCTTCTGTCCCTCTTCTTCCCTTTCCTATACCCTTTGTAAAGAAAGGCAGAGGAAATACAAAAAACCTGAACTCTGCTTAGGGGAATTATTAATAATGTTTATTATGTATTTTCAATATTCATGATAGACGAATATTTCTGGAGCATGAAAAGGATAAATGTATTGGGAGAAGTGGTTTGGGGTAAATCACTGAGGATTCAGGCCTTTATTCTGTGGCAATAGAGAAATGGTTGAAAGTTTTTGATTAGCTGAATGACATAATTGTAAAATGACTCACTCTGAAAGCCCTGGGCAGAATGGATCAAAATGGCAAGAGAATAGAAACTGAGAGAAAATAGAACTTCTCTTAACTGAAATGTCTCGTTAATCTCTGTTCTCAGTGTTTTCTCTATGGAGTCTAGGGCCTGATCACAGGGCACTTTGGATGATGAGGCCAGTAAGACACATCTAGCACTGCCTTGTATTCCTGCTCCTTCCACCTGTTTTATGCTGACCACAAAATTTGTTCCCAAATCTGTTTATGAACTTTGGTTACAATTACAAAATTCAACTAAGTATTTTTAAACAAAATTAATTATGAGCACAAAAAGAAAGATGGTCATTATTTCTATGAAAACCAAACTACCTGCTTTGGAAAAGCAGAACTTTGGGGTTTAGTGATTGCTGTAGGCTTAAGGATGGGTGAGCCAAAGGTAAAAGTTTGGGGAAAAATGAAAATTGCCTATAGTCAATTCACTTTGTAAGAGTCTTATACATTCAAAGTAGACATAATATAATACAAGGACCTAGAACCTACAGAACTAAATTTAAATAATCCAATTCCTATTCTATCATTTATATCTATGTAACTATATAACTGACTTAACCTTTTTTTGCCTCAGTGTCCTTATCTGTAAAAAAGAGTAATAATACCTACTTCACTATTTGTAGTGGGAATTATAGGAATTGGTAGAGTTACTATTTTTTCAAGGGCATTAATGAATACCTGCTACATAGAAAGTGTTATCATCGTTATTATTATGCACTATGAGAATGGCTCTTAAAAGGACAATGTAGAAAACCACTAAGGATCAATACTCAGGAAAATGCTATGACTACATCAAAAGGTGAGTGAGTAAATGTACATTTTTACATTCTCAGAGTATATGTGTGTCATTATTTTTATAATTCCCTGTTTATACAGACTGATAAGCAACCTTCAAAAGCCATTGATCCTAGTAATCTCACATGAGAATCTTCTATGTCTGGAGGGCTTCTGCCCAGGGGTGACTTAGGGGCAAGGTGATTCAGCAAATAGCTTTGAACATTGTTCACAAAAAGAGAGCAAAGAATGTGACCTTAAGGTTTGAGTCCTTGAAAAGTTGGGGCAGCTTGAGAAGGAAATTATTGAAATACTTTTTGAAAAGTGTTATTGTTTTTAAACTTTGGTATTTCTCACATTTTGGCCCTGGGTCCTCTTCATCTCCTCCCCAAAACATTCTAGGCAAACTCATCTCATGGCTTCAACTGGCCTATCCCAGTCACAGTGAACTTCACAACCCAGCTCAAGCCTCGCCACTGAAATTTAAACTAGTATATTGAGCTGGCTCCCAACACAGCTTTTCTTAAATGTTCCAGTGAACAGTCACTATGTGCAAAACAAGGTATCATCTTCCAATTGAAACTGTTCCTTTTTCAAATTACTTTCATCAATGATGCTCTCATTCACCCAGTCATTCAGGCCCTATATCATCTGGGAATCAAACTAAACGTCTCTTCTTACTTTAACCCTCACACTTCATTGATCTTTAAGACTTGCCATATCACTTTTAAATATTATTTGTTCCTTTTGTCTTCTAACTCATTTTCCTGCCTTTTAAAGCTGGACTTTCTCCCTTCTAAGTCATGACTCAATTGCCGATAGAGTTGTATTTATAAAATGCAGTATGATCACACTACACAAATGGTTAAAACCCTTCAAAAGCATCTCCAAAATTCTGTAGACGGCCTGCAAACACACACCACGCCATGCTCTGCTCTTTGCCTTTCTCAGATTCCTCTTTACCCCAGGATCAACCAATTATCATGAAAATAACCTCACCACTGCCGAATTTGCCATTCAAAAAACTTTGCACAATGAAAATTTCAAGGCAGAAAAATCTTAATTGGATCAATAAAAAGTATCTCTAATTGGGGCCTCCCTGGTGGCGCAGTGGTCAAGCGCGGAGCTGTCGGCAGTGGTGACGCGAGTTCGACGCCCAGCGGGGAGATTCCCACTTGGCACGGCAGACCTCTCCTGCCTAGCCCGCTGTTCCCCTCAGCAGTGTATTTCTATCCATCTGCCTGTTCTGCTCCACTGTCTCTGGTGAACCCTCTCACCGCCCCACGCCTCTGGCCTGTACCCCATCTTGTATGCATAAATAATCTTAAAAAATAAGTATCTCTAATTGCGTCAAGGAATTTTTCAAGAGACAAGGGGAGAAAAACACTCAATCCAAACTTTGTGAATTCTTTTTAAGAAAGTTTACCTAGAATAATTCCACAAATAAAAATTCACCAAAAGGAATATATGTATTCTGAATTTTATTATAAATACTGATTTTATGAATTTATAAGTATTTGCTTCTAGTTAACAAATATATTTTGTATTTTCCTTGCATGTGTTTCTATGATTAATACAGAAGACCAGAACTCTAGTTTATAGTATTGTATCTACAGGGTAAAAAGAATTTATTTGCCTAAGAATGACTTGACTTCTAACAATCATATAAGAACTAGTTATGCTGTCAGAAGTGCCCCATACGCAATTAGAAAAGAAAAAGGAACAGAGAGTATATTAAAAGAACTCCAAGAAAATACTTGGCACAGCTCTATAATAATAAAATCTGAAAGAAATGAACAGTGGTCTAAGAAAACATAAACTACTAAAATTGGCTGTTGAAGAGGTAGAAAATCTAAATAAATCAATTTTCATGGAAAAAATAAAGTTGTCACAGAATTACTCCTCAAAATGTGCAGGACCCAGATGGCTTTACAGATGAATTATTTCAAACTTTCCAGGAACAAATTGTTTCTATGTTATATAAACTGGTACAGAACATAGATAAAGAAAGAAACTGTCTCTATTCCTTATATGAAGTTAGCATCCATTTAACAAGGAGAACACAAACTTCAGACCAATCACTTTTAGAAGAAATGACTCAAAACTCCTAAGATAAACCCATTTACTTTAAATATTTTTAAATGTTAAATAATGACCTCGCAAAGTTAATTTCGAAAATATAAGGGTAGTGCCTGCCTGGTGGAGCTGTCAGCAGCAGTGACTCGAGTTCAATGCCTGGCTGGGGAGATTCCCACATGGCACAGCAGACCTCTCCTGCCTCGCCTGCTGCTCCCCTCAGCAGTGTATTTCCGTCGATCTGCCTGTTCTGCTCCCCACTCTGTCTTTGATGAACCCTCTCGCTGCCCCTCGCCTCTGTCCTGTACCCCAGCTTGTCTGCATAAATAAATAAATATTAAAATATATATATATATATATAAGGGTAGTTCAATAACAGAAAATGTATGAGTAGGTCAGAAGGGAAAAATGATTTATCTTCCTATAATGGAAAAAAGCATTTATTTTTATGAACTTAAAACTAGAAAATGCATAAACAATCCATGTTTGGCATGACTATAAGCTACTCTTAAAATGAGTATGAAATGGTTAAAAACCAAAACGTTGAGATGCTGTTTTTAGTCTAACTCTATCTACTCCCTCCTCTCAGAAATGGAAAGTGAGAAGCAAAATGCTTCCCACAGCACTGCCCTGGAGCATGTGGTCTAGTGAGAGCACACAAAGAAAAGAAGGGGAGCAGAGAGGTATAAAATCACAGCTACGCAGGTATAAAATCCAGCTCCTAGGAAAGCTGGCAGCCAGGGCAGTTCGCTCATGCATCTGCTGCAAATGCAGATGCAAAGGTTGTTCATGCTTTGGAGTGAACATGAACAGCTCTTGTGGGAAGAGGTGATCCCTTAACACACATGACAGAGAACCTGAAGTGTGGGGACACAGAAAAAAGTCGATACAGTTCAATACAAGAAGTGCATCCAAACTGGGGCAGAACAGTAACTATTAGGTTAACCAACTGGAAACACAGTAGTATATGCTTTAGTTTTGGGTATTTATTTATAGTTAATTCATCATACAACTGACATGGTAAAGAAAGAGGGATATATTGGTTGTGTTAAAAAAAAAAAAAAAAAGCCCTTGAAGACCTCGCAGACCTAAGGGCCTACAGGGTACACTGACTCTTCCTAAAGGGACTCTCCTAAAATGCTTTGCCTTGTTTCCACCTTCAAATGAGCTGTCACTCCAGCTTAAACAACCAGCCATTTTAGCCACTGCTGATTGAGGCAGAGATTAATATATGAAGCAAAGACAGCCTGATAGTGGAACCTATAGACATTAGACCAATAGTAGATGATAAAAATGTAATCAAAAATGCAATCAATGTAAATTTAAGTGAAAATATGATGTTCGAACTCTAAGTACATGATGCCCTTTTAAAAACATATTTTCTTGGTTTGTGTGCATAGGCTACTATGTCAAGAGTCTCAAGACCACCATCAGGTGGAATTATTTGCCGAAGGACTCATGGAACTCAAGAAAGCTATTATATTCCTGGCTAAAATTTACTATAATGAGAAGAGACAGATGAAAATTAGCAAATGGTCAAGGCAGAGAGTGAAGTTCAGGGAATACCAGGCATTAGCTTCCAGGTGTTCCCCTTTAATGCATTTGCACAGGGACACACTTCATTCTCCCGACAATGATGTTTGATCACATATGCAAAGTGTTCCCAAGCAAGCAAATAAACTGCGCTTTGGTGTCCAGGGTTTTTGCCAGCAGCCAGGCATGAGGACATGCAGGACCATGTGAGTGTTCACAGCTAAAGGGACTCAACCCACCTGCCCAGAGCAAAAAAAGGTGTTCCCCATAACTCATATTTTTTTAAACAAACCTTATCTTTCGGAATAGTTATAGGGTAACAGTTAAAGGTTTTACTGAACTGAAGGTGCAGAGATGTCCATACACCTCCTGGTCCCACACATGCACAGCCTCCCTCATTATCAGTATCTGCCACCAGAGTGGTACATTTGTTATAAGTGATAATCCTACACTGAAAAACCATTATCCCTATCATTCACATAGGGATTCATTTTTGATGTTGGACATTCTATAGGCTTGTAACAACATGTTCCTACCATATAGTATCATGTAGAGTATTTTCACTACCCTACATATTTTCCTTGTTCAGTCAATTCATCCCTCTCTCCCCCAATCCCCTAGTAACCATGATCTTTATACTGTTATCTCCATAGCTTTTTACTTTTACAGAATGTCATATAGTTGGGATTATTCTATATGCAGTCTTTTCAGATTGACTTCTTCCACCTAGTAATATACGTTTAAAATTCCTTCATATGCTTTCATAGTTTGCTAGCTCATTTCTTTTGAGCATTGAGAAATACTCCACCGTCCTTATGTACCACAATGCATTTATCTGGATGTCTATTGAAGGACATCTTGGTTGTTTCCATTTGGGTCATTGTGAATAAGTCAGTTACAAACACCTGTGCTCATTTCTCTGAATAAGTACAAGTATTTAACTCCTTTGGGTAAATATCAAGGATCCTAACTGCTGAATTGCGTGGTAAGGTATGTTTAATTTTGTAAGAATCTGCCAAACTACCTTCTAAAGTGGCTGTACTATTCTGCATTACCACCAGCAGTGAATGAGAGTTCCTGTAGTGTCACGTATAAATCACATTTTTAGGGTACATATATCTGTTCAAACAGATGTAGCATGGTCCAAGGCCTTAGGTACACAAAAATAGTCTCATCAGGGAGAATAGTCCAATCTCTGGGGTTATCTCCAAGAGTTGACCCAGGGCCAACCCTGAAGATGAACCTTGAGTTTGAGGACTTATTCTTGTCCCCCACAAGCCCCAATGTATACAGAGCAATATTTTTAAAAATATAAATCTTATTCTGCCACGTCCCATGTAAATTCTTTTAAAGGGTTCCCACAACTTCCAGTATAAATTCAGAAATTCTACATCTGAAATTTTCATAGAAATATGCAAAGGAAGTTAAAACACTAACTGGGAAAGCTATATCCAGACACTCCAATGTTCATCACAGCTTTACCTAGAGTAATAAGATATGCAAGTAGGGCATCCCTGGAAACGCAATGGTTAAGTGCTGTGCCGTGGAACTTTTGGGGGTGGCGACGCCCTCTCCTGCCTCTCCCGCTGCTCCCCTCAGCAGTGTGTTTCTGTCGATCGGCCTGTTCTGCTCCCCACTCTGTCTCTGGTGAGCCTCTGGTGAGCCTCCGCCGCCCCAAGCCTCTGGCCTGTACCCCAGCTTATATGCATAAATAAATAAATCATTATTAAAAAAAGATATGCAAGTAATTTAAGTGCCTAATGATGTGTGAAGGTGAAAAGAAAAATTTATTTCTTAATCTTTATTACATATGCATTTCTATATTATTTATATTTTATTTATTTTCTTTATTATTAATATGTATATTTTTATACACACAATAGAATGTTTTTTGGCCATAAAAAAGACAAAAATCTACCATTTATAACAAGATGGCCAGAACTTGAGGGCATTATGCTCAGTAAAATGCTCCAAATAGAAAGACAAATACTGTCTGACCAAAAGCTGGGTTTGACTACAGGTTTAGGTTTGAGCATGTATGAGAAAAATGGTCAGTCTTGAAACAAAAATCCATAAACCCTGATGATTGAGAAATAGAACATAGTGTTTGAAGAAGGGGCGGGGGAAAATGAATTAAAGATGATTTCTGTCTTCCAACTTTTAATTCTTATACCACAGTCACATGACTGGAGTGCCCTAGATAAATAATATTTAATAAGAGCTTTGAGTTGAGTTTGTATTGTATGGTTAAATTATTTTTATCCATTTGGCACAAAACTTTAATTGTGCTTACAACCATTATCCCCATTGGGAAAGAAGATTTCTTTCCCAGAATTAAGTTGCCAAATTACCATTTGTGCTGACAATGTTTAAGTGCCATAGCTTTTGTTTCTAAGTCACTCTTCCCTGATGAATGGTGATTTAGTTTTTGTAACTCTTCAACCCACTAAGTTTTAAAGCCTGATTATAACTTTTAGTTTAAGATGTTTGACCTCATCCACATTTAAATATCTGAAAAACATTTGGAAACCTCAGATGGAAGATCAAACAAAATGCTGTCACAAAAGTACCTGACCTTTCTACATTTCTGAGAAAAGGAATTAAGACTTCAGGCTTTCTTAAAACCAAGTTCATTGATTGAGAGCTTTCTGTTCTGCATTTGTCCTCTTAGCTTCACTTAACATCATTGTGAAGTCTCTAGTGCTCCAACCATTACTTGCTTTCCCCCCAACCTCTATAAAGTTCAAGCAACTTTCAGTTGAACAAATATAAGTACAGATTCTGTTTAGGTTTGAGGATGTATTCCCAAAATGATCAGGGTCTTAAACTGGGAAACTAAAACATCAATGATCCTAACACTGGCCACAGAGGACTTAATTATATTTGGAAGTTCAGTCTTGTTTTCATTTTAGTAAAAATGAATATTTTCTACCTCTTCATTTATTCATTTAGTGACTCCTTACCAGGGCATCCTGTGTGCCAGGTCTTTATGCCTTAGGTACATCCATGAACAAATCTAAGACCTTTCTCTCACAGTGCTTACCCTCAAGTGGGGATGTAAAAAATTAAACATAGTAAATAGTAAGTCTATGATATGCAAAGAGATGATTAATGCTTTGAGAGCAAAAAAATGTAGAGAAGGCTAGGGAGGAACTGGGGGGGGGTGGAGGAGAGCTGTAGTAATATGGAAATCAAGGTGGACCTCATGGAGGAGGGGTGATAGGAGCATAAGCCCAAAGGATATGAGGGAAATAGCCAGAAGGATGTTTAGGGAAAGAGCAACCCATCCCAGGCAGAGGAAACAACAAGAGCACAGCCCTTAAGCAGAATGGTGCCTAGGGGTTAGATTGAGAAACAACTAGAAGGCCAACGTGGGTGGAATGAAGAGGGTAGAAGAATAGCAGTTGGGAACAAGTCAGAAATATAGCATGGAAGTATCTTCTCAGTAGAGGGCTGAAAACACATGTCAGGATTCTGACTTTCTTTATTTATTTTTGGTTATCAAAGGATGTAGGCTGTTACCCATAAAGGCATGTATGCAGTACTTAGAAATATCTGTTGACAATCGCCCTATTTGATCTGGTCATAACTGTGCAATCTTTATTTCACTCCCCCTACCCAAAATAATTTTCTTCTTGTTAAGATCATATTGTCACCATCCCTCCAAACCATTCATGTCTTGCACTGTTTATTGCAGCACTGTTTATAATAGCTAAGATATGGAAACAACCAAGATGCCCAAAAATAGATGACTGGATCAAGAAGATGTGGTATATATACACAATGGAATAGTATTCAGCAATCAAAAAAGATAAACACATGCAATTCACAGCAACATGGATGGAGCTAGAAGGACCATGCTCAGCGAAATAAGCCAGAAAGAAGAGAAAATTATCGAATGGTTTCACTCATAGCAGGAATATAGGGAAATCAAATAAGAGAGAGAGATTCAGCAAGGGAGGGGGAGGATAAGGGCTCAAAACGGGGGAGAAAAGAGCACAAGGGACTATGGTGACAGTTCAACCTACAGGGAATACACTATATGTAAAAAATATAAATAATAATAAAAAAATTCATGTCTATTTTTACCTCTATGCCTTTTGCACCACATTTTGTACCTTTCTCCTGGTAACAAAATAGGTCTTTGCAACACATAGGTATAGCTCAATGACCATCCATCTTCGGTGAAGATTTCCCTAATTTTCCTTACCCATTTTTTTTCCATATACTCAGCACCACACATTTTATTCCTTAAGTATTTGCCATCTGTGTCATTCCTTTATTAGATCACACATGTCACTCTTCTCTTTAGAGTATGTGCTTCCTGAACTCCAAGATCACATGTCATCTTTCGTCTATATGTAACTAGTCTTTGTAGGTTTATGTTATGTCAGGTTCTGGTTATACAGAGCTGATGAAGACTCCATCTTTGTCCTGGAGGAGTTCAATCTCGGGAGAAAATGACTGGCAAATCAATGGCGATCAACCTATACCATCCCCGTCCAACTGCAACTCTGAGAGTGACAGCACTCTGAACAGAGAGCAAAAGCAGAACCAGTATGTATTAGATGCTGCATGTTACCTCATTTAATTCTCACAACAGTCTGGAAGATAGAGGTTATAAACCTCATTTTAGAAGATGAGGAAATTGAGGTCCAGAGAGGTGAAGTGACTTGACCAATGTACTCAGGTAGATATGCAGTGGGTCCTAGGACAGAAACTAGGCCTTCGATTTTCATTTAACTACACTATTCTCCCACTTGCCTATTATCCTTTACCAGTCCAAAGAATATAGCAACTAAGGAATGTTTACACCATTCAAATAAAATAGCAATTTCTTTCATTTGTCTTTATGTTGCTTTTCAAATACCAGAATATGCCCATGGTAGACATATTTTATTTTATAAACTTCAATCTTGTCTCTTCTCAGACTTTGATTTTAAAAAATGAAATTTAATTCTAGCTCTGTTTTTCTCTTATAGTTCTTATTGTTTGTTTAAAGATCAGTTGTGAAACGACAATGTCAACTTCAAATTCTGTCTCTCATTTATTATAGGTTATGCAATTTAGTGGTTTTAGGCCACTCCATTTGTAAAATAGAGATGCCAATATGAGAATTCTGGTAGAATTAATTAATATTTTTTAAGTATCTAATGCTATTCATATGAAAAACATTAGTTAAGCGAACAGAACTGCAGTTTTCTTTGCATGCATAGAAAAGACTTGGAATATATACACTGGATAATTAGGTGACTTTTCAAGTAACTGTTGTAGGAAAAAAAAAAGTAAAGACATCAAAAAAAGTACTCAGAGGCTTATCATTCAGAGCTTGCTATAACCAGGGAGTCAGTCACCATCACTTGCATTTGGGCAGAGACTCAAAGGCAGGCACCATTTTCCTGCAGAGCATGAGCAAGGAAGACTGTACCCCTAGGACAGTGGGCAGCCAACTTACAACCACAAGAAGAGTGCAAGTCTGAGAACCCAATCAACAGAGATAAAGCATAGTCCGACAGTAAAGAGAAACCAGAGAGCACCGATGGTATCATTTGAATCTGCGTGTTTTCCATTTCTAACTTTATCGTCTTTTCCCAGTCATGAAACAAACTTGACACAACATAAAGACAGCCTCACCAGGCCACAGAAGCCAACAATCTCACTGCCCATAATCTTATACTTAGAGAGAAATTTCAGAGGGCATAATTTCAGTACACAGAATCAACTGAACGAAGACAAGCCTTTGCTGGAAAATGGGTGTGTACTGGAAGGAGTAAACCAGAACAGCAATATTATTGAATATGTATCATCAATAGCAATTGCCATGCAAGGCAGAACAATTACCTTAGCAAAGGAAAACCTTGTAGCAAAGGTTACTATTCCTTGGAAGGAGCAGCAATAAGCATAGATCAAAAAGCAGGTCTGACTACAGACAGCCTGAGACATTGCTGGTTTCACCCAGGTCTGATTGGACATATTTACACATGTCATCCTGATGTCAAAGAAGCCAGCTGAAGTCAAGGCAAAAGTCACTACTCTGAAGAGGGATACCTCTTAGGTCTCCTGATGATTTCCTTGCCCTCAGGAAGCGTTCTATCAGGAATGTGCTTCTCAGTCCCCACAGGAAGTCAAGGAGAGAATCCTGTACTTAGTGTGATTTCAGGACCACCAGTCTTCATTTGAGCACAAAAATGACTTCACTTTACGTGTTTTATATGCTCTTCTACCTAAACCAAAAGCTTCAAAACCCCAGAGACATGTCTCTGTGTTAAAACAAAGTCTAGGCACTCATCCTAAAGAGCTATCTTTTATCTCTAAGAGAAACAAAAGGTGATTAAGTCAGACATTGCTCCTGTGTATTAGCCTAAAACGGCCCCAGTTTTATTTACTCCTTCACAGCAGGCTAAGACCAATAGCACATAGCCTGTCGGCGCCAAACTCATATTCTCACACATCCAGTTGCTTTAAATAGCTTCCAAATGAACATATTTTTAGCCATTTGGAGCCTACCTACTTTACATACCCAGTGAAATTGTACCCAATATCTGCTAGCCATAGATAAGACAAAGCCTGTAGCTATAAAAGACTCCAACTGCTGTCGCCCTTCAGTCCTCTGACCCAGAAAGTCCCCTGCTTATGGCTGAGCAACATCCCCTAGACACAGAAGCCACCTCTGATTTCCCCTTCTCATGTGGGGGTTACCTAGACTTGTCCCCTTTTTTATATGGCCCTTGTGTTGCTGTCTCTGCAAGGGCTCTTGCTGGGAGGAACTTCCCCTGGCCCACAGCCCCAGCCAAACTCTCCCCAGTGAAGCTTGTGAGTTACCGCCGCTGGTGGGCCTGTCTTTTCTTTGTTCAACCCCAACATCCTAACTTTCCAGAGTCAGCTGAGTCCACACATTCTCAATGCACTTGTAATATTTTGTTTAGAAGAAACCTTTTTCCCAACATCTTACTAATGAGATGTGTCCTATTGTATATTAACATACTTTTCCTGTTTATCTAACTTCTGAGCTGACTAAAAGATAAAGGATTCTGAGGAAGGTGACCAAACTTCTGATAGAACTACTGCAAATGACAGCATTTGGGTGTGGCAACAACCAGCTTCCAAATGCTGCATCCAGAGGAGGGTGGATTACTCACCAGTCTCAGAGGGGCTGGAGAGCCAATCTTCGCGCTCCAGGAGCAGATCAGAACTCAGGTCTTCTCCCAGCAGTCAGGCAGATACTCCCAAAGGCAGAGCAAGAAGCTCGGCACTTTTTCTCAAGTGCACCAGCCAGAGAAGCCACTGAGTGGTGGTGGGGCAGGCAAAGGCCAGGAGCTAACTGATGGATGCTCCTCCACACGGAAGGAAACAGCATCCCTGGGAATTATTCGCCCTTAATGGTCATATTCTCTTTGGTGATTGTAACTTATAGAAGTGGGAATGTTTCTATAGGGAAAGTTTAGATTCAAAATGATAGGATTTTACACGGGAACCACCACTTTTACAATCATATATTGAAAGAACAGACAATGGTGGGGGATTATGAGATTGTATATGGTGGTGGATGTGATCTGTTAACGTAGATTTGAGGAGGTGTGAACCTATTCCCTTAAATCATGTACAGTTTTATAAGTCTGTAAATATTTATAAACATTTTCCTCATTACCTCAATTTTAAAAAGACACAATTTTTTAAAGGAATATTTTTTTCCCAATGAAATGCTTATTTGAATGCTCAAATTTTATCAATGAAAAGGACTAAATTTAATTTTGTGTTTTGGGTAAGAAACTCCAGGCCTAATAATATGTCACCTTAACTGAAAGAAGCACAATGGACCAACTAACCCTTGGCTTAGACTTACTTAGAGAAACTATGAACATTTCCTCTAGGATTCCATACCAGAACATAGCCCAATTTAGGGTTTGTTTAGAACATCTTCTGGTGATGGTGGCTGGTTTTTCATAGTGAACGGTCCCACGTTGGTTCTGAGAAAGAAGAGGCACTAAACTTTAGCAGTGGTGACAGCCCAAACTATAGCAAGAAAGGTGAGGCTGTACAGGGACACGTCACCTTCCGTGTCTCCAAGGCTGTCTGTCGTGTAACATTTATAAGTCACCACCTGGATTACAAATTCCCTAAGCACACATATCTGCCTAGCATGCTCTGTGTTTTGAGGAATACTTGTAAGCATCAATCAGACTGAAAGGGAGCATACAAAACTTAAGTCACAGGAAACTAGCAGGGAAAAGTTTTGATCACATGAGAACGAGAGGTTATATGAGGGTACTGTGGCTTTAACTGTAAGCCCCGAAACCCGGAGCGTGTTGTGACACTGTTGTGACATTTAAGAAGAGTTACACCAGACAATTTAGATTTCACTGTGACATATGCTGTATAAATTCTTTAATGTTTAGCTTATCTTGCACTAAACAGCAGAAGAATACTTAGTAAGTGCAAGTAGGTCAACATCACTTTAATTTGCATTATCAGTTCAGAAGAACATTTTACACTATATGTGTTGTGATAAAACACTGTGTCATTTCTGTCACCCAATGCAGAGTATTTTTAGGTCTTTGCACATTATGTGTAGAGATATTTGGTATTGCCTTTAATGTAACTTGCCATCTGTGTTCTAGTTTCTAAGCATTGGCAGAAGTGAGCTAAAAGCATTGGCCAAGCTTCAAGGGGTTAAGATTTTTGCTAACAAATATGGACTATTTGATATGAAAACCATCATTGTTTGATATGTCAAATAAAACATTTGTCAATCAAAAGTCTTTAAGCACTGGGCTATGTGACATTTACTCTTTTATAAACCAACAAAGTCCCTGGTGGCATGCCTTTTTTCCTCTCATTTAAATAGTGGTAGGAGAACAAATCATACTTCAGGGCAAGTTGATAACTGCCAGTCACGATTCCTGCCTTGTTTACTATAATGAGGAGGGTAATAAATGCATCTGACCATTTCGGCTGGCATTTGCATAGATGAATGATTTGTCCAGTCAGTTGCTCTCCAGTGATTTGGGTCTTTTTGTCAGCACAAAGAGCATTCAGTCTCTCTGGAATTTACAGCAGCCAAGCTCTCATTAGCAAACATCCTTTACCATGAATGATTCAAATAATTACCACTGAAATAATAAACTGTTTCACAAAAACATTTTATTTGATGGCTCCAAACATCAACTTTTCTGAATTGTTGACATTCAAATAAGCCAGAGAGCTTCATTGTTAAGGAACAATGGCCCTCTTGTTAAAGGGTGGGCATTGTTTTACCTCGGATAGACCTTTAAACTTGGCCAGCTATCAAATGCGTCCCTCAAACTGCCAGCCAACATTCTGGGTAATCAGAGGGCATGTACCAGATGGAGCTGTTAAAACTTTACATATTCAAACTCCAGGAAATATTCTTTAGATTTTCTTTGGAGGTTGCAAACCTAGAACTCCAGGTTAATTAGCAGCTGCTACTTTGTATCTTCTTTGCACCTATTGGAGCCAAATCATTTAAAATGTCCTCACTTATTCTGAGCTATTCGAGTGAGAGTTCTTCTCTGTAATGGTATTCTATGTGTATAATTAAGTGTTATTTGATATAGTTTTGGAGTTCAAACAAATGAGCAAGCAACAATTATACCTTATTATGATCTTCTCCAGTGCATAGCCATGGGGTTGCATTACCAAATTCACAGCACCAGGCAGGCAGTAGTTCCTGTTATCAACTTCTTTCACCCTCTGCGCCATGCATAATTTAGAGAGTTTTATTAATTTCGAGCGAGTTTAATGTATGCGCATGTTCTAAAGATCTAGGTAGATTGTATGACTAAGTTTAGCTTTCATAGTGCAATTGTTTATGCATATAAATGCCTGAAAAATATTTTCCCTCAAAGCTTAAAAAGCAATGGTTTCATTTAAATAGATTAACTTGCACATTGCACCTTCTTCCTTACCTGCAAGGAAAATTTCAGGAAAGGAACGAATGGAATATATTTCTGTACTTTGCAAATTTCCTCATTACTTTGCTTTCACTTTCAAATTTAGACATGCTATATATAGCAAGAATAGAAAGCCGTCAACAATACTAAAATACCTTGATCATACAAAATTACAACACGATACAGAAAAATCGTGATCATTGGTAAGCAAAATTTTAAAATGTTAACTTTGTAGAGTAGCTTAAGGGTATTAATAACACCACATTGATCGTATAGACGCTGTAGACACTCCTAGAAGTCAAGGACAGTAAAATTACCCTTCCAGATGTGCGTGATACAGGCAGCCACTTAAAATGGCATGCAATTCCATAAGCTTCCATTTCTATCCCACAAAGATAGATGCAATTTAGAAACATAATTTGTCATACTTAAAATAATTTACTTCACTTCATTGGAACTTTGTGTGCATATTCTCAAGTTTCTCCTTTGCCAGTAGCTCAGAACCTTTTACTCCAAGTAATGTGGCTGTTTTGTTTCCCCTTCCTCATCCTGACGGCTTTGGTTGGTAATCATGGTCAAGATTACAGAGTCCATTTTTCATATTGTTATTTGACTTGTCAACTCAAAGGTCAAAAGATGATGAAGAAACTCCAAAATAGCTCAGGATTGGCAGATTTCCCCCCAAGATTTCTAATGGAATTTGGTGCTTACGAAAGCGAGGGAATAAAGAACTGGCTGTGGCCATAAATCATGCAGGCAAGAGCTTTCCAAGTTTTACACATTTTCACTGCCTACTGCCCAGAGCCCCAGAAAATAAAAGCAGGCATCTTACCTTTAATAGTGCCATCCCCAAGATCCCATGGCTGGGGGCATGTGAGGACAGTTTTCGGGCCTCAGTTCATCCTTTGTGGTTAAAGACATAGACAAAGAATGAGTGAGCTTTAACACTTTAGCTGGTCTCTGTCACACATGACAATATACGAGAGCTATAGGACTATATACTGCTAGTTCTGACAGCGACATCCAATCACAGGAAGCAAGACCATGGTCAGAACTTACTTATACTTGAATTTGGATCTCCTGCCAGCATATACGGAGGTTGTCCATATAGACTCAGACCACACTGATATGCCCTGAGGTTCAAACTTTCCTCTTGTAAACTTCCTAACTACAAGTTTACACAGGCACATGTTTTATTTTTTTTTCCTTGAATCTCTACCTATTCATAAATTTCTTTTTTCTTTTTTTTAATATATATATTTATTGTTATTTATATCTTTTACATTTTGTATTCCCCTTGGGGAACCCACCACCAATTCACCCGTGATCCATCTCTGTGGTCCCTTGTGTTCTTTTCTACTCCATTTTGTGCCCTTCCCCTCCCCCTCCCCCCACCTCCCCACGTGTCTCTCTCCTATTTGGTTTCCCTACAGTCCTGTTATAAGTAAAACCATTTGATATTTTTCTCTTTCTTTCTGGCTTGTTTCGCTGAGTATGATCCCCTCTAATTCCATCCATGTCGCTGCAAATTGCATGTGTTTATCTTCTTTCCATGATGAGTAGTATTCCATTGTGTATATGTACCACATCTTCTTGATCCAGTCATCTATTTTTGTACACAGGCACATGTTTTAAACATATATAAACTTTCTTTTGTGTTAATAAAAATAATCCCACAATTCTATTCTTCAATCAACAGGTCATTTAGGGGTTATGTGACTCTAGGTGCTAGGTGAAGATACACTCAAGGTAGTGTTCTTCCCCAGTGACCTGAAAGAGAATTGTGTGGTATTGTGCTAATAGAACAAGGGGGGTATGCTCTTTTTATAGGTAGGCATTCTAAAAGAGATTGGCATTTAAAAAGGTAGGGTTTTTTTTTTTTTAATAATAGACTGCTATTATCAAGTTGTTGAGATCTTTTTAAGTTCAGATATTCAACTCAGGTGGGCAAAGTGTTGTTTTCAATTCCATTTGACTAGAAAAGAGAAAACCCCATAACTCTATTTGAAAGTATGAGTGGAATCTCTTCAATTGTCCCCAAACACTGATGTATTTGACATTGTGGTTTAGTTATAGAATTGAAGTGAGTATTCCCTCTTTAATCAATGCTCTGATAATATTCAGGTTTACATTAAGCTCTGTGATGGGCTGAATTGTATCCTGTTCCCTGCCCCACCCCAACCCCTGCACCAGTTCATAAGTTGAAACCCTAACCCCCTAGTACTTCCAGAATGTGACTGTATTTGGAAAAAGGACTTTTAAAGAGGTGATAAAGTTAAAATGAAACTATTGGGGGCTGGAGAGACCTGATCCAATATGACTGATGTCCTTTTAAGAAGAGGAAATTTGGATTCAAAAAGAGACCCCAGGATTCACTGACACAGAAAAGTCACTTGAAAATGCAGCACAAAGATAGCCATCTGAAATCAAGGGGAAAAGGCCGCAGGGAAACCAACTATCCAGCACATCTTGACCTTGGATTTCCAACTTCCAGAACTGTGAAAAAATTAATTTCTGTTGATAAGCTACCCACTCTGTGGGGTTTCGTCACAGCAGTTTCAGCAAACACCTTGAACGCATAACTTTCTCGAACTTCTAAAAGAGCCCATGCTGTTCCTGCTACCTGAACTGTGTTTCCTCCCCATCTTTTACCTGGTTAACTCCTACTCATGCTTCAGTTCTCCGCCAGACAACACCTCCTCTAAGAAGACTTCCTTCACTGTGCAGTCCTGATCCAGTGTCCCTCTGCGTTCAACAGCATGTCGCAACACTTATCCCTCAACCCTAGGAAGAAAATGACTTAGAATGCTTGCAAGCAGCAGTCAGGGATAATAGGTCTGGCTTTCCTAATTTTAATGTGAAAAGCATTATACAAATATCAATGACATTGTTGATTCACTCTTTGGTAAGGAAAGCAAGAAAGTGCCAAGTACATGTACCCTGCCCTGCCATGGTGAAATGTTTTCTTAGTTAGGGTTGGTAGAAAAAATTTTAAGTATAAATCATAAAGTTAGAGATAGAGTTGCAACCAAACGCTTCTGTAAATCAAGACATGTGTCAACCCATAAGTGGGAACAATATAGAGAGAAATGTACGGGTAGTTCTGCTGTTAGAACACATATGCATTGGAAACTCACCAGCTTGAGAAATAGAATAAATAGGAATTGAAAAGTAGGATGGTGAAGTCCTGGACTTAGGTCTTCAGACTTGCAAAATCCATGCTGCTTTACTAGAGGCACAGACACACATGTATGCACACACATGCTCATACTTACATACATGTACACACATATGCAGGTACAGGTACACATGTGTTTGAGGACGAGGAAAACTTAACAGTCCCAGAAGGGAGATGTCACTTGTGAATATACCACCGAATAACCTGTGTTTTTCCTATCAGCTTTCACTAGATGCTTTGAGACTGCCTCCACGTCTTTTTGAATGGGCAGCACTTAAGTTACATAAGAACCATCTCCTACCCTGAAGTTCCATGAGAGTAGGTTGTTTCTAGCTTATCCTCAGCACCCACTGGCACAGGACCAGGAACATGGAAGGTAACCAATAACTACTGTTCCTGAACTGGAATGAATTGAGTGGCAGAGAAAAAGTTAAGTCAAGAGAGAGGAAGAGGGGAGCAAGCTTTTTTATACTTGCTAATTACTCAACTGCTAGTTTCAAACCCAACCACCCCCATCTTTACATTTATTCATTATCTACTTGAACCTCTCTTAAATGACCAAATTTATATTTCTTTTTCATTTAGAAAGGGATGTATCTGAATCCACACCCCTGGGCTAGAATGCAAATTCTGCCTTTCCCAGCTTACCAGAACAATCTATAACCAGTCTTTCTGGTAACTTCTCCTGTTTGACTCTAAAGAGTTACCATGAAGTAATTTATAGATCCTTTCTCATGTTATGTGGAACAATTGCTTCTATACCCCCACCCCCGAACTTATTCACTAAGCCTTAATCATCACAAAAAATTTATTTATGCAAGAAAATAGCAAGTTATTCACTCAGCTCATTTTATTCACCATTGTCTTCTGATTTCTTCACACTACTTAATTTAGCAAGTCAAGGTGAAATGATTAGTTTCTCTCACCTTGACATGGCTACAGTCCACTGATAAAAGTTGGTTGTGGCATTCTTGTTGGATACCGCCTCTCTAGTAATAGCTATCTCCTGAATTACTCATCTTCACTTGGTATTTCCAAATCAGAATGAGTGTGTGACCGGCAAATAAATCTGGTCAATAAAAAAATCAGAACAAATAAGGGTAACAAGGAAAATGACATCGTTTAGGACCATATATGTGATAAGAGTTTATTTCAGATCAACATCTGCTTTTACTCCTCATGATGATAAGAAAAACCCAATTAACACCCACAGTTTAAAAAGATGCAACTTTTTATTTATCTAAGACTCTACTGCTAAAAACCTTGCCAGATTTACAATTCTAAAGACAACAGCTTTTTGTAAATGTGTTTTATTTGCAGTTATAATATCTATAGTTAAATCAGTTCATTAAAAATAGAGTTGTAAACTATCTCCCAAACTGCCATATTTGAGTGTTTAAAACAAAATGATTAAATCATATTCTTACACTGCATCTGGGTAGAACTGTGAAGTCATCTAGTATAAAAAATAATGTCCTTAGATAGGAAAGTCTTTCTTAATTAAGAGAGGTTAGGACTGTGTGATTTTTCATACTACACATCAAGTCATTCAACCCAGGATTAAGTGAGTGTGATCCCTAGGCACTTTACCTTGGTTGTACTTGCTACACTTAACTTCTAAAGATGTATTACCTGTCTAGGTCTCAGAGCAAATGAGCAACAGTATATAATCAAAGGAAAAAATGACACCTTGCTAAGCCCAGAAACAACTGTATCATACACTCTACCTGCAAAACTTTCAGTCTGGATGAAAGGAGACTGCATTTTGCCTTTTGAATTAGATTATTTCTTACAGCCCTCTTGACTTCATCCTTTTCATAGGAAAACTAAGGGGCTTTTTTTTTTTTTTTACTAGCAGCTGGGAAAAAACCTAGAGTTTCCATGAGCCTCTGCTTTGAAAAAAGCCAGTGACTGGGTGTGCTTGGAGGAGAGGACCCCAGGCTGAGACAGAGACGGTCCTAAACACAGCCCTGTTCTGCTAATGAGTGATCTGGATTGTCTCCTAATCTCTCTACCTTTCTTCTTCATTGCTAAAGCAGAAATGCTCATAGTTGCCCTGCCCGCGTGGTTGTTATGAGGATCAAATGAATTAACAAATGTAAGAGCTCTTTGGAAAAGTTGAAAGGGCCACTCAAGCATTAGTTATTCTTATTTGGCTTTCATATTCTTCGGAAATCCCATTTCTAATAAGGCTCTCCTGGAGAAGTAGCTATTTCTTAAAATCTCATGAAAGCTTTGTCTTTGTATTGTCTCTTTTGGGTTTCTTTGGAAGTTCAGTAAGTCTCTGTTCCCTACTGTGCAGTGCATACATTGCCCAAAGCCATTTCAGGACCGGCTAGAAATGGACAGCCCACTCTGTGCAAGGTCTGCTCAGTGAGAATAGACGCTATGGCAAGAAGATTAAAAACACACCTGCTATTCTAAGTGCTCTTCTGATTACAAAAGCAATACACACTCCTAATATAACATCTTGAAATGGCAGCAACTCATGAAGAAGGGAAAAATATAAACTACATCTAATCTTTACTCCCAATGTTAATATTTGGGTGTATTTCCTGCCTAACCTTCAGGCCTCTTTCCATGCATTTCTGTACACATCATAGCCTTGCAGGCACTCATGCTGTTATGGATGGGATGCTTGTGTCCTTAACACCGCCTGGAATTTTTTCAATGAACCTTAATTATATACTCACATTTTTCATTGTGGCACATAGATGATGCAAAACAAATCTTTGTTAGATGACTGAATGGATTAATGGGAAATCATTTACTATTTTTTGTTTCAAACTGTTAAGATAATTTTACATTTTTTTCCCAAGATTTCCTGAAAGAGCATCATTCTAGAAATTATCAAGTGATTAAAGATTCAGATAAATTGCTCTTCTAAAGCTCTACCTGGATGACCAGGTGTTTAGTTGAGTTTCCAGATGTGGGGGGTAAAATTAGGGAAAGTGAGATATACGAGTTCCTCAAGTCAAATAGAGAACAAATTACATGTAAAATTCCCTATTTGTTCTTTTTCAAATTAGTAATTGTCACAGTAAACTTGCCATAAATTGGCCTTTGAAAATTCACCATTTATTTTTTAAGCTCATTAACCCAAGAGGCTTTTTGATCTTTATTTTCTTTGAGCCTAACCTTGATCTACCCTCCACTTTTGTCTACTCTCGATGAAAATATCTTTTTTTTAAAAAATTAATGTCTGTTTCATGGTCATCTATTAACAGGCAATGCTGAGAGATCTGTCACAACATTTTTGATACAGTTAAAAAGGAGTTAAAAGAATTTTCTTCAAAAAGACCAGTACAAAAGTACTCCTACATGTACTAGCTTTTGGATGCTTAACATATTTTCATGAATGAAAGCCCTTTTGGTTATTTTCATTAGAGGAGAAATTCTTTTATGGAAAATTCAAACCAACAAAGGAAGCTCAGATTACAGTTCTAACATTTTTCAGCCGAGTTGACTAAACATGAGTCCTAAATTGACGTATTATGAACACAATAAATAAGGTCTTAAAGGCTGGCTAACACTGCGAAGCTTTTGGAAACAGACCTCTCTTTTGTGTCTCTATCTTTCTGGGAGTTCATGGATCATGAGAGGACATGGAATTTGAAGGCCTCTGGTTATAGTCACAGCTAACGGACAGCTGGGCAGCGAGGTCACTCACTTCCTGTAGAATTATCTGTGATGAAGTGTTCCTGTTGCCAGCTTGGAAATGTAGAAGTTCTTGTATTCCCTGACCAGGCAGAGTTATTCGAACATTAAACCTGCTTGTGAAAGGTTAATTGCTGATAGATAAACAATTCTACTAGGACAATTTCTGTTGAATTCTTTCTTTGTACAAGGCACAAAAATGATAGAGTTGGCAGCTGTGACATGTGACAGGAGCAGTGGTGGCAGTGATGGAGGCAGAAATGGGGTGTATCTGTGAGAAGGAGAGAGCTACGGAGAAGAATGACCTAGGCCCGTCCTCAAGGGTGGAAATGCTGTCACTGAGGCGCAGCCGAGGGCTGTGGAGCAGAGACAGGAAAGATGTATTCTAAAGATGGGGAGAGACATGGATCACCAGAGGGAACCTAATTGTTCTAGTCTTAGAGCTCAGAAGAACAAAATCAACTCAGTGGAGTGGGTCAAGAGGCAGAGGACAATGTCAGAAAGAAAGATCTGGTAGGTTATCAAAGAACTACCACTGTGAGAGAGTAAGGATTAATCATAGAGGAAGAGAAGCAGACGTCTCATTGCAAAATAACCAGAATCTGGACCAGCCCAAGGCATTCAGTAAGACCTAACTCCTTTCAGGTTCTTATCTGTAATCATCTACCCACATATGGAATGTTGACTCCATTGCCAGCCACTCCACAGAAGCTGCCAATTTGTCTGTTTTGTTTGTTGCCCGAAACAGCACCTGCACCAGTGAGCACATAAAAATATCAGCAAGAAGAATATATGGATGCAAGTGGCAGATGACTTATAGGGAGGCCTGTGTTCCAGAAGCTGGGGTTTGAGAAAACACACCTCACCCCATTTTAGGTGGTAGCATACATCTGTGAATAGCAAACTGCAAGAAATATGTAGGATATAACAAGATGTGGATTAGAATTTTATTCCACCTGGAACTAGCATCAAAGCCCCAAGTTTCAACTCAGGAGGTGTCATGTACTCTATGTCACAAAGACAGCAGATATCAATAAGAAACAAATTCCTCTTCAGAGCGCATGTGTTGGCCAAATCAGTTCTTCTGCTGCAAAGGGGAACTCACAGGGACCACTGGGTCAGAAATCATGAGCTCAGTGGGAGTGCTGTGTGAGCTTCCTTTTTCTTTTATCCTTCCCACCCAGCCCTGAACTCCTCTGACTAGTTAGGAGGAGGACTTTATGAGAATTACCCATAGTGATTGCGGTCTTCTATTAGAGCAGACCGACCTCTCCTCTCTGACTGAACCCGTACTCTGCAGCATACCTTGTAAGCAGGAAGGAAGGCCAGGAATGGTGAGGAGAGAGGACTAAAGACAAGGATATGACTCTCAACACTTGGTGAGGCAAGGACGATGCACTTCCAAGTAGATCAGACAGATGCAACAGAAGGCAGCATAGGAGGACACTAGAAGGCAGGGGGAGCAGGGCCTGTGCCTCGAGAGGAAGGTGGAGGGGTTGGAAGAGCTGAAAAGAGTCCCAGGTTGGAGCACTGTGCAATGGGGAGCTATGACATCCCTGCAGGACCTCTCCAAAGAGCTAGAACCTCCATGCCAAAGACCTGGAACCCCCTCATCCATGAGAGAGCCCTGCTGTGCAAACGGCCCACAGAGGACCTCCTCTTAGCCATTCTTGGCCAGGAAAGTAGAGACAGCCATGAGAGCAACATGGCTAGGCCCAGGTAAACGCAAGATCCTGGTTCCCTTCCACTGTTCTTTCTGTGCCAACCCGTAGGAAGAGAGTGAGATCCAACTGAGAAGAAGCCAAGTCCCTCCAACAAAACCAGGCCATTTCTGGGGAAGAAAGAATGGTTGGACACTAAAGATTTCAATAAGAAGGGACTTCTGAACTGAAAAAGACTTTCAAAGATATTGTTATAGAATGACGGAAAAGGAGGATTTGGCAGAATATAAAGGCTGCCAGTGGGGGTGGGGTGGTAATTATGTTTCTACTCTACTGACACCAGACAGCTCAACAATTGATCTGAAGTATAAACAACTGATTCTCTCATTGGTGAATCAGTGTTTAACAGTGAGACTTTCAGATAGGAGATGGAAGATTGGTGTTGCTATTCTATTGCTGACTAGTTGCCTTATATTTCATTATCCTGATTCAGCATCATGTTTGACATGTCAGTGAATAACTCAACTGACATATAAGCCTGTACTATGATGAACCAGGTCTTATCTAGGCATTGGTCAAAGGAACCAGACAGCCACACTGGGCTGATTGTTCCCTTGCCTAGATATATACTAATTGCTCAAATTTCCCCCTCACTATCTGCAAAGTTTCAAAGTCCAGGTTCTAAAATGCATTTTGCCTTATGTAATCTAAAAATTAGAGCCTTCATAATTTTTTAAAATTCCTTTTTGCAATGATACAGTTTCCATCAATGATGACAGGCTATACCAGGGCTCAGTCCACTTTTACTATAAAGGACTAGATGGTAAATCCTTTAGGTTTTGTGTGCCATGCTGTCCCTGTCACAGCTAGCCAAGACTGCCTGTGTAACATAAGCCCAGCCAGAGACAATACATAAATAAATGGGTATGACTGTGTTCCACTAAAATTTTGCTTATGGACACTGCAATGTAAATTTCACATGATTTTCATGTGTCATGAAATACTGTTCTCCTTTGGATTTATTTTGATCCCTTAAATAACGTGTAAACTATTCTTAGTTTGTAGGCTGTGAAATAATAAGTAGATGGTTAAATTTGACCAACAAGCCATAATCTGCTGACCCCTGGGCTTGAGACATGATCTTTATGTGCAAATTCATTTGCAAATATCTCTCACAAAATGCCTGCTCCTTATTAATTTGTGAGTCCCTCCTGTCTTTGAATATCCATGGTACCCATGAAGCTTTAGATTTTGTGTATTTGGAAGACTTTCTTCCTCCCTATTTCAGTTCTTCCACTGTGACTACCTACCAATATTATCTAGTTATCATTTGGGTTAAAACTGGTCTGCTCTCTTGGTTTGATGTTCTGCTATATTAAGTTAATATAACATTCCCTAGGATGAGCCGTGTTCCTTCCCACCTCAGGGCTTTTGCTTGTGCTGGTTTTTGCCTGGAATGTTCTCCAAGTGACTACCACCTTCCCTTCTCCTCCCCTCAGGTCTTCAATCAGTTCAAATGTCCATTCGCCAGAGACCATAATTATTTTCGCTATGTTTTGATTAATGGCAGTCTTCTCTTTGAGACTATCACCTTCTCAAGGGCAGAGGACTCTGGCTCTTTGGTTCACTGGTGCCTCACAGCACCCGGAATGATACTTGGCGTGGAGCTGTAGCCTGGGGGTCAGGAGGGTGGACCCTGGGAGTATGCTGCTTGTTAAAACACTGGCTCAGCACATTCTCCCCATGACACCTCTGTAAGTCTTGGTCTCACCCACAAGTGGGATAAAAGTGTATTGACCCCAGAGGGTTACTGTGAAGAGTAAATGAAATGACATATGTCAAGTGTGTGGCTTAGCGCCCAACACAGTTATTATCTACATTATGGTCAGTCATTGCTGTTTTGCTTGGCATCATGAAAATTAATATACAGAAGCACTATTTAAATGAGGTTGTGGGGCCAGCAGAAAGTTCCCATGCATGCACGATCAGCAAACCACAGAACCAACATGCCTTGCATCTCCCATAGAAGTGACCATGTCTTGTCCCCCAAGGAAGGCAAAGGAGGCACCTCTTTGCTATACAAAGGGGCGCAGGCTTTTGCTCTGGGGAAGTGCTTATGTGTCTCACCATGAGATGGCACTTTCCAAATAGCCCTTTTGATGTTGTTTCCTAATAAACTCATTTTGTTGGTGAATAACTAATTGTTCTTTTTTTGAGGTCAACAGCATTCAGTCAATATTTGCTGAATTGAATTAGTAACAAGAACCAACAGAATTGGGTGCTTTCTAAGTGTCAAATACTATAGAAACTGCTTTGCATTTACTGTTTCATTATATCCTTCAATTACCCCTAAGAAGACGGTACTACCATCAAACTGGCTTTATCAAAACACTCAAACTTTGAGCTGAGTTACAAAGAAGTAAAGTCACTTGCTCAATGTCACATAGCGATTAAAGGAGTGAAAACAAGTAACTTCCTGAATTATTATGTATATTATTGGTTTCCAATGGGTTGTGGTAAATGCTTTCTTATCTTTAACACCCTCTTTTCTGTCCCAACCAGCATTAAAGCAAACAGCACTGTATTATATAAAAACACTTTTCTGAGATCAGATGAGATCAGGCACGTTCAAGGTGATATGACCGGTGAATAGTTCAGTACTCACAACAGGGATTAGTGTCCTTGTAAAGGATGCTCCAGAGAGTTCCTCGCCAGTTCTACCATGTGCTGTTGCAGCAAGATGGACACCTCCGGGCTAGGAAGTGGCCTCTTACCAGACACTGAATCCGACAGAGCACAGATCTTAGTTAGATTTCCCAGACTCCAGAACTGTGAGAAATAAATTTCTGTTGTTTATTAGCCAGAGACAGAGAGAGAGAGAGAGAGAGAGAGAGAGAGAGAGAGAGAGAGAGAGAGAGAGAGAGAGAGAGAGAGAGAGAGAGAATTTAAAGATATGTACTAAAAATAGATCATTTTAAAAATCGTAATTCTAACTAAGAGAGTACCTCTTCTGTGGTCACATATTGTTTCCTATAATTCAATAAAGCATGTCATTTGCATTGAAATCATTTTGTTACCTGCTTTTATTCGACACATTCAAATTTAGAAGATACCTTAAAATTTGCCAATCTTAAAGTATCTGAACACCACAGTATTGATGTAAATATAAATCACTTGAAATATATCAAAATAGGAATTCTAGGAAAAGTTTGAGAAAAAAAAATCATAGACACCTATATTTGGCTATCTATCTGTTCACATCTATCTGTGTAAATAAGCAACTGTCTACTCATACTCATAAATATTTAATTCAGCAATATTTTAAATTTGGATTCATACCTTTGAATGTAGCTTACACATTTCTCACTGAATTATTTAACTTTAAAAAGATCTTTAGGCAAGTAGCCCACTTAAAGCATTTTACCCAGAAAGCTAAAGATTTTTTCCAGTTGTTTAAACAATGCACTACACAGTAGCTAAGCTTCACCATTATTAAATGCATAGAGATTCAGTAGGATTTTAGATTCTTGAGTTATGTTAATCTCGATTCAAAGTCTGACATGATTTAGTCAAGATTTTTAAGCTACTCATTGTCTTGATCTGTAAAATGGGACAATAATAGTATCTTCCTCCTAAGGTTGTTAATCACTAAAAGCCATGAAGCTTCAATGCATGTTAATGATTATAATTATTAATCAACATTAAACAAAATAAAGTCCAATTGTGTTTATTAGTGGGTCCCAAATAGCACTTAATCTATATTTAAATAATTGTTTAATTGAATCAAAATTCAGAAAGGAAATTATTTAGTCATAATCTTAGTATGAGTTACTATTTGGTTTTCCCCCAAAACATTCAAAGACTGGTTACATAAGACTTACCCTGAATGCTTTTGAAAATGTCAGATTCTGGTACTCTGACAATTCTGAATCAGTCAGAAGGTCTGGCATGAGGCCACTATTGCATATTTTCAAAGCCCTCATAAGGATCCTGATGGACAGTCAGGTTTGGGAACATTGTCCCAAATACACTTTCATTTCAATAAAAAGTTTCCCCAGGATTTCTATTGGCCAGATGCACTCCCAGAAAATGAAAACCAGATTCCAAGTTTCCCTGGTTAAAGAATGTCTAAATTACGGTCTCAGCAGCACCATTTCAGAAAAGATCTTTTCTGTGTTCTAAAGCTTTGGCCAATGTGAGGAAGTCCCAAATGGCATGAGAAAAACATGGGGAAGGTGGCCTGACCTTGAGCTTTTCCAAGGTATCAGTGTCCCTACCCAGGATCAGTAGCTCCTCCCCACCAAAGAGGTGGAGCAAGTGGTATAAGGTTAAAAGAAAGTAAGTCTCTCACATCTTCATGTAATTTCTGTTATTTATGTCTCTCTGTGCCATCTAGCACCACAGTATCAATAAGTTCTCACTAGTTAATACGTGTGTGGGAAGAGTCAGCCTCCCATTCCGTCAGTCCTTAATACATATTGCCCATGGGATTTTAATTTAGCCCTGAGGTTTGTTTAATTAAATCCTACTCATTGAGTCCTATAAGAAACTGCATACATTTCACTTTCTCCACCTTCATGTTTCCTCTTTCTCTAGCCAGGAGTTGACACCCCCTCACGTGCTCTTCTCCCCTTGGCTTCTCGCTAACACCTTCAGGCATGCTGGGGAGTCTCGTGGCTGTGGGATAGAAATAGCTGAAAACCATTAATCTCTGCAATGGCAGGGAAGCTATGCCACATACTTGCCCCTGGAAACCTGCCTTTGGTGTGACAGTATACTACCATTGTTTGACACATTTTCACAAAACATTTCTGAGGGAAGCAGGGAGAGGAGATGGGAAAGTTAAGATACTGCTGTGGCCCTCACACATCAGTTTATAACGCCTAAATATTTATTTGTCATCATGTCAATGGGCTTAAACATCAGCCAATAATTTATTTCGATCCATTTATCTGTATTCTCTGAAGTGTTCTCCTTAGAGGAAAAAGTTGTTTGTGCTTCTAAAGTTTTATTTCTTTATTACTGGGAAAACATCTGTTATCAATTTATTTAGGGTTTTCTTATAGGAAACTATGACAGAAATGTGAATTTCAACAGCATAAGCAGTGTATCTGATTTTGTCCACCATCCACCCCCCATATTTACTATAATGACTGGCAACAGTAGTTGCTTACAAAAATACTTTTTTTTGAAAAATCTGTGAAGATACTTAAGAAACTTTAGTTAAAAGAGGATTGAAGGGCTCATGAAGACAAAGAGGCGTTTGGAATGCCATTTGGGGCAGAAAAAACTCCAGTTTTCCAGAAGGGAATTTTTTTTTTTTTTCTGCCAGAGCCTACAGAAGGGGAACATCTATTGAGACGAACAGGAGATTCTCATTTAGTCTTTTCCTTTCCTTATCCATGATAACAAAGACAGTATAAATTACAAATCTAGTTCCTGGAATGGCTCCCCATAGCGCTACAGATAAAGTCTTTAGTCAGCATGGTGTATAAGGCATTTCCCAGCACCTGTCCACCTGTCTAGCTTCAGCCTCCACCACTCCCTCCTGAGAGTCCCATATCCAGTCATTCTGAATTTCCTTCACATTCTTTTGCACAGGGGCCTTGGCATACACTATCCCAACCAGGAACACATGCCACCTCTCCATCGGCCAGTTCCCTTTCATTCTCCAGGTGTCTGCTTAAGTGTCACTTCCTCTAGCAGGTCTCCCCGGGCCTTAGGGTTGGGCTCCCCTCCTATGTTTTCCTGTATGGCATCTCCAATATGGCACTGTAATAACTACAGTTTCCAGGGAACAGTGACCAGGCTATGTTGTTCATTATTGTTTCCTCAACATTGAGCACAACCCAACACAGAGTGAATCAAGATGTATTGAACGAATGAAGAAAGGTAGAGTGGAAAGGAAAAAAATCTTCAGCCTGAGCAAACAGAAAGTAGCCATGACGGAGGAAGGGAAGTGGGTACACTGAGTCAGGGTTGTCTTGCTTCTAGCTCATATAAGATCCACTAGATGTGTCCCTGCAGATGTGGGAAGATAAGCGCTGAATTTACTGAGCTCAAAATTATGTTGGGATAAAAGGAGTAAATAATTGCCGGTGTGATTAACAAGTTTTGAAACTCAAAGATTATTTGTAGCTAATATACTCATTATTAGCTATGTATGTTATAAAACAATTTTTGTTAAATAAACTTGTCACTTAGCATCACACAAATTGTTATCCATTCGATTTCTAAAGTTTTTTCCTGACTTACAAGGGAAGAGAATATGCCCACTCAAGTAATTCCATGTGACCATTTCTTAAGAAATTCATAAAATAGCTTGGTTTAGGTATATGGAAACCACCAAAAATAGTTTTAAAATTAATGTTAAGATTCATGTTTTGCAAACCCTAGAAATAAGACAGCAGAATTGAGGCTACTACAAGGACGTGGAGAACAAGTGTTTGGAGTTCAGCAGTCCATGAGGTAAGGGTGAGTGTGGTATGGGAACACATATCTGAAGAGATGTGAACCTAATCCCCTAGTCATACACAATGTTGCAAACCAAAATCTCAATTTTAAAAAAAGGATTCATGTTTTGAACGTGGAGTTTATTTAAACCAGAAACAATTACCTTTGGTTTCTGCTGTCTATACTCCTGCATTAAATATTTGCATGTGCAGGGTGATGTCCCAAGAAAATCTATTTGTTTTCCCATTTAAAAAAAAAAGGATCGCTCTCTCATATTCCTCCTATAGTTGATACCATTTGATATTTTTCTTTTTCCTTCTGGCTTATTTCGCTGAGCATGATCCCTTCTAGCTCTATCCATGTTGCTGAGAATTGCGTTAGTTTATCATTTTTGATTGCCAAACAGTATTCCATTGTATACATGTACCACCTCTTCTTGACCCAGCCAAATCAGAAGGAGAAAACAACACACAAAACATAAACAAAAGCAAAAACTAGCAGGCAACCACAAATTAGAGACATTCTACAGTGGAGGAGGAGAGAGACTAAAATAGGGGAGAAAAGCATACAAGGGACTATGGCGATGGTTCATGAGTGAATTGGTAGTGAAAACCTACGGGGGATACACAATAATGTAAAGGATATAAATTAAATTTAAAAAAATACAAAAAAAGAATTAGAAAAAGTATGGTGAGGAGGGGTCAAGTCGTAGTTGTGAAGGTGCCTCCAGTTCACCTGGTGGCTCCTGACTGGCTCAGTTTTCTCCCCCTAGCACAGCAAGGTACCAGTCACCACTCTCCTGCTGTGGCTCAGTGGGCTTTTGGTTCACCCATTGAAGCGATGGTCCCTAGGCCTTCAAGGGCAGCAAGAGATCTGACTAGAGCACTGGATGACCCAAGCATTAGGGGACACTGGTGCATGTGGATACACCCTGCTACCTGACTACAGTTTTTTATTGAATTTTGGTTGCCTCATTTTTCCATCTATATTGAGGAATGTTTTAATCATTTTTTACAATCTACTCTTATTTAAAACTCTCCAAAATCTGTGTGATATTATAGCTACTTTATATTTTTCTATGAAATTGGTGAATGGCTTTGTAATAAAACCTGATTATTTAGAGATTCAAGAAAAAAGGGAAATTTGGCAAAAAGCATTCATTTAATGAGGAAATCTATTTTCTATAATTATCTCTTTTATATAATCAACAGCTTCATTAAAGGGTAAGAATTATGTCCAATAATTCTTTTAAATGCCACCAGAGCATTTAGCACATAGACATCCAACTAAAATTCATTGATATATCATCCTAAGCATAGACAATAATCAAACATCTTTTATCAGCCTATGATAATTTTTGTCTATGGTAGAAGAGGTTGGTTATGAGGTCTGGTTATGAGTGATACAGAAATCACAAAGTTAAACCTTAAAAAATATACAAGAAACTTCAAGAAACTGAAGGATGAAATGAAAGCACGCATTAAAATGATGCTAGTAATGCATTAAATGTCACACCTTTGAAATTATCTTGTTTCTTAATTAAAATTCTTCAAGCATATCAATTGAACTTGTCCTCTCTGAGAACCACACCCTAGGCAAATTCAAAGCATGGAAGGGAATTATTTTCTAGTTAATGGAGCATGTAAGTTTATTTTAATATTCAAGGTTATGATGGGTGAAATGTAAACGGAAAAGTTTTCCTTTTTATCATGGGTCATGGTATAATAGCAGTACTTACTTTATGAAATAAATGTCCAATTACCATAAAACAAATAGAAGGTCATTATATTTTACTTGTCTTTTGTATGCAGTCTATGAAATGTGTTTCCTTACAAATTGGCACACTGTAATACTTTGTATTTGTAGTTAATCCAGGGAACCTAACTTTATCTTTTCCTTATTACAAACTCCTGGGCTCCATTCTAGTAATGTAACTGAGTCCTTCTCATCTTTGTGAAAACATTCTTTCTACTTAAAATGACTTCTCTTGCTCCACCAATCCATCAACCTTTTCTCTTTCAGGACATTTAAAAAAGTCATTTCTGGGCCTCCCTGGTGGCGCAGCGGTTGAGCGCTGCACTGTGGAGCTGTCGGCAGCGTGCGATGCGAGTTCGACGCCCAGCCAGGGAGAATCCCACATGATGTGGCAGACCTCTCCTGCCTCGCCCGCTGCTCCCCTCAGCAGTGTATTTCTGATCTCCCTGTTCTGCTCCCCGCTCTATCTCTGGTGAACCCTCTCACCGCCCCATGCCTCTGGCCTGTACCCCAGCTTGTATGTATAAATAAATAAATCTTTAAAAAAAAAAGTCATTTCTCCTATACATGCCATTTCCTTTAATCATATGTAATAACACATAATTATGCACTTGGGATACATATATAATCATATATAACAGTACATTTGTGAAGGTTGGGTCATTATCTTAATTAACTAGATTACCCAAGTAACAAATGAATCAGTCATCTTTGCCTGAAAATGATTACTAGTCTCAGGTTTCTGCATGTGTTTGTTTATTGGGAGAGGGCAGGTGGGGATGGAAGGGAAGGACTAGTTAAAAGTGTTCCAGTTTATGCTTGTTTGATATGCCAGTATTACCCTTTTACTCTAGTTGTTCTTTATAATTGTATGTTCATTTTGTTTGCATTTGCCTGTCATTCAATTAAACCAACAATGTGTTTTTATTATTATTATATTATTATGTGTTTCTATGAAAATTAGTGAGAATATGTTGTTTGATGATGCCAAGATCGAAAACTCAGTTGCTTCAGAACCCAAGGAAGTTACATAGATGTGAAAAGAGACAGAATGCTAGACAGGGGCAGAGGCTCTGTGAACTGCAGACTACCTGCCCAGCCTAGGGGCATTCAAATGCAAAATTCACAACATCCCTGCCAGTGCAATTTGGCCTCCTAGTCACCAGTTTGCAACCTCTGGTGCCCTTATTTCTTGCTCTGAGCCTGTGAGGTATGTTGGTGGTGACAGGGTGATTAGCTACATTTTACTGAAGGAACTGAAACATAGACCAGTAACTTTATAAAAGTCACACAGGAAGATTAGCTTCATGCAGATGTCTTGTTTAAAGAGGATAGATTGCAAAAAAAATGCAAAATAGAAATCAAGATCTAACACCTGGAAATAAACAAGATTAAGCCCTTTAAATAAAAATATTTTTTAATATTTGGAAGCAGTTTTTCAGCACATTCAGTAAGTTTTAAAAACATAGTCCAATCAGCCAGTCTCCTTTACTGTGATTTGGACGACAACACACACACACACACACACACACACACACACACACACACACAGAGAGAGAGAGAGAGAGAGAGAGAGAGAGAGAGAGAGAGAGAGAGAGAGAGAGAGATTGATTTTTATGATTAATTTATAATTATCTTGGGAAATTCAGTACCTCATCCTTCCTAAGAGATTTTAACAAGTATGTGAATGACCTTGATTTATAGAAAACCTAATTTTAAGGGGAGAGTTGTTCTTTTCCTAAGTATGTTCTATGTTTTCCCTACCATAATGCTTTAGTACTGCTATTACTCTTAGCTTTGAGGGGAAAAGAAGGTTGGGCAACAGATCCTAGAATCCACTATTTAATGGGAATGATTTGAAATTTCTATTCACTTCCACTACAAGCTGAGAAGTAGGCAAAGCATATTCTGCAAATCAAGCCCGTTAAAATTCCACAGCAAAGCTGTGGACTTGACTGACTGCAAGTGGAGCTGTCAGCTCGTACAGGCGTCACTGTCAAAGGGCCGTGTCATCTGTCAGTGTCGGTTCCAGCTCACTGTTCCACATAGAGGGAATGCACTGTTGCCTCCCAATTGATAACACGCTGCCAGAAGCATGTTACTTTCTCATCCGTCTTCTTGTAGCTGTCAAAAATGGAATCCATTAATTAGTTTGTTCTTGTGAATTTTAGTTGTTCTAAAGACATGTAAATTTCAAAGTAAGACAAATAAAAATCCCAACCCAAACCATGATGCCAATAAAGGCTCAAAACCCTAAAGTGGCAGCTGTTCTGACAGTGGTGAGAAGTGACCAGTTAAACTCTGCCTTAAGTGAATGTAATGATGTGGCTAGTTTCCCATCCCTTTTAATGAGAGCAGCTTCCCAAAGCAGCAAAGGGAATGGAGAGACTTAGAGAAAAAGGCAGGGAGACACCCCGAACACGGCTCTAACTAGTCAGGCAGTTTGACACAACTTAGCCAGTCTGGTTGCTGCTACTGCTGCATGATTACCTTTTTGTATTTTATTCCTCTCCAGTGACTTTCAAAAAAAGTTTGATGGACTTTATTTCCCTCATTTTGGGGGTCCCACAAAGCCTAGGCAATTCTGTAAACTCCATATACTTTAGACAGGGTGCCTCATGTGTAATTCACTTCAAAACTCCAATATACAGTATATCTATGAATTGAAGGAATATTCTATAAGAAATTTTAAACAAGTATATTGAACAATCTTTATGTCTGATATAGTATATTGCAAAAATGAGTATGGTTCAGCTTAACCCAATTTCTTCCCTTTCCATCTTTTCAAGTCAGTGATAAAGGATTGCACTGACACTAAATTATTTTATTTTATTCAATTCAATAAGCATTTATTAAGTGACTTCACTGTGTAACTCACTATGTTAGGTACTCCGGGAAATACAAAAATGATTAAAATACAGCCTTGGTGCTCTAGAAGTTCATGCTGCAGAGGAAGAGGCAGATGCATACACAAAGAGCCTTAATTCAAGACAGACTATGGGAAGTCTAAATAATGAGCCATGGGAGAGATGAAAGAGAGATGAGCTCCGTCCCGGGGACTCTGGGAGAATTCCTGGAGCAGGCAATGTTTGCGCAAGGCTTTGAAGGAAGGATTGGTCTTCACATGGCTGTAACAGCCTTGATTTGAAAGGCTCTACTATACAGAGAAGAAGAAGTATAGACCAAAGCAGTGAGTATACAAATGACCAAGAAGATTGAACTTGCACAGGTGGAGATGAGCAGGAAAGAACTTTCCCTTCAGAGCTGCCAGCACCAGGGCTGACCCTGGGCTCTGTAGGGGGAATTTGATTATGCTTTTAATCAGAGACTCCTTCTAAGCACTATATACTTTCCCAAAGGCAACAGATAAGGTGTTCCTTTGTGAAAAGTGTGTAGGGAAGTAGTTGATTAGGATAGCATCAAATGATTCCTATTGTAAACAAACGGCAAATATAGTGAGAAGTGTCTGCTTATTTTTTCTTCTTCAGGTTCACTCATCTCCAGTCAGGATATAATATACAATGGAAAAATATGATCATCAGAATGAGTGAAAAATAAGATAAAAATAGCTGTGCAGCGTCTTTTTTAAGGATCTTAAAAATATTTAGGGAATTTCTAATTCTTTTCCAGCATACAGCACAGTAGCTTAGGTTTATTTTAAGGCCCAAGAGGGAAAGGACTTTGTTTTGCTCATTGACAAATCCCCACAACTCAAAAGACTACATGACTTATAATAGGAAATCCATCAGCATTTATTGAATGCGTTTTTTTTTTTTTGGCTGAATCTATCAACTGCAGCTCAGCCGAGTCTCAGAAGTAGAACAAACACCGCTCTGCTCGGCTCCTGCTGCCCCAGTTCAGGACGGAAAACCTCAGTCTAGAATGAAATGTTACTTGAAGAACAAGGGCTTTTTACTAGGGTTTTAAAATATGGATGTTAGTCAGTGAATTTGGTCATGGTTATTCCCTATGATTTGAGTAAAGCTGATTTAAAAAGAAAGAAAGCTTAAATTGATAGCTTAGACAAATGAACTATCACCAAGGAATTTTGCTAATGCTAAGACTGTCTGGAGTATTCATGTTTCTTTCTGAAAATGTTAACAAAACTGTTATGCCTAGAACAAAGTGAGACTTTCAGCTATGTGGTTAATTCAGCCTGCCTATCTGAATAATCTAATCAGCAAAGTTCTTTCATATGAAGAAAACCAGGTAGTCTGCTACCTCAGCTAAATAAACCAGGTAGCAGCGACCTCTCAGCTTCAGTTTGGGATTGTAAGCCCAGTCTGACAGTACACAGGCCAAAGGGGTTACCAACTGCTTCCCTGATAGCAGCAGGGAACTTACTATTGTGCTTCCGAAGGAATAGGAGTCAGTGCTGTGACCTCTCTAAACAAACACATAACAAGAAGCTGTGGTCTCGCTACTAAGAGCACAGCACAGATGTCCGGCAGGAGCAATATTCCAAGTATTCCACACCAACCCTAAGAATGGGCACTGGTGGCAGTGAGTGTTCACAGTCCTGGAGGTCCCTGTGGGCCAGGTCTCTTGCTGCTGGACAGTAAGGGAGAGGCCAGGGCAGCAAGGGTAGGGGCCTGTTAGGTTTAAGGTGTGTTTGAGGGGCGGTGGGGGTCCCTATAACAGCAGCCATTTACCCGTAGGTACAAAATCATTCTGACCCCTTAGCATTTAGTAGGGCCAAACTAGTGCACATGAATTGAAAATTGCCCAAAATGTATGCATAAGATTTGGTTTCCACTCATAAGGAGCTTCTAATGAGTGCTTTGTACCATTGAGAAAAGCACCCCAGCTGCACTGATCATTGGACCAGAGGAGCATCCAGATAATTGCCTGGACCCTGTATGTCTGTTAATAGATCCAGTGCAAGAACAGGGAGCACAGTAGACGATGGTGGAGGACTATGGGTACTTCAGTGGCAGGTGCGCTGAGGTCACTACAACTAAGGGACGGATCCTATAATTCCAAATTACCAATAACAATGTAAACCAATGATACCTTGATAAAAAAAGAACTTAGAGCCCATCTGAAAGCTGACCCCTGCCTGACTTGGGAGGGTCAAGTGGTGCCCATTGGGGGCTGTTGACACATGACACAGAGAAGTTTTGATGAAAGGCTCTCTCTAAGTGGTTGGGTGTCATCATTCCATAAGGTCAGGCACACGCCTCTGACACAGTGCTACTCTGCACCTCAAGATCCAGTTACCTGACTCTCCAGGGGTACATACAAGCCAGATCTGTGGGTGGCTGACCATTCTAGTCCCTTACACTCAAGAGCAATGAGTCTGGCTCATTGAGGGGTCATTTGAAGGAAGTCTGGCTTCCCTCAAACCAACTTTCTTCCCTCTCCTTTTCTCTTCAAATACCCCCCCATTCACTCCTTTCCACAAATGTTTATGAAAACCTCTTGTGTGCTAGGTGTAGGAAATAACTTTAGGCGGGAGATCCTTTGAACATGTACTGCACACCAGCACTTCAATCTAGTCCATGAATCTATCCCAAGCTGCTTCTACCTGCAGGAAATTACTTTTCCTTTGTGCACGACAACAGGTACAAGCTCCCTCATGAGAAGAGCACTATGGAGCTAGGTTACTGCAGGAAGAGTGGATCTTAGAGAAAGTCTTTTTAATAAGGAAAAGTCATCTCCCTTACAGATTTGTAAAGGACACTCAGGTGTTCTCTTCGCACAGATGGCAGTGGCCTGGATGAGAAGGAGCTGCCCGTGCACAGTCTCATCCCTCTAAGCACCATCTGATGAGCCAAACTCAGGTGGCCCTGCAAGCCAGACACCAAAATCACGAACTTGACTTTGATCCTATAGGAGTTAAGTATCAGTCAAAAGTAGACTTGGCTTATCAACCAAGAAGCCTTTTTTAATAAACAAAACACACTTGTGGTTGTTGGGATTCCCTTCTCTGCTCTTTATAAGAAAGCCATAGAAGTATCTGATTGTTCACTAAACCTCTTTTTATATATAATGAACATATTTATCTTTGACTGTGAGCTCTTACCATAAAATAAGACAGAAATTTGATTAGTTGTCTGTAAATAATATAGGAAGAACTACTAAGCTAATTTCTCTATGTACGTTTGCTCTTCTGATTGCATGGTTTTTCTCCTATTAAAGCCAGATTTCCATGGCCTTTAAATTCAGTTAGGAAAGTTAATCCTATGGTTAATCGGGACCAATTGGTTTCTGAAACACAACTCAGTGATGAACCACTATTTCTAGCTCAGCTTTTAATTGGTTAGAATGTTATTGCTGTGAGATCCAGTAGCTGTCAGATTTGCCTGCTAGCCAGTCGGAGAATTCTGGACATATTCCAAGTCATTAAAGCAACATCTCCTATTCAAGCAGGGATATTTATCCTAAACCCAAGCAAAACCAATGCTCTTTCCTGCTCTCATTTAATTAAGTCCTAAGGAATGTTGGAGGGAGTCCTGCTAAAGATTGGAGACAAGTATACTTTGGGGGAAATAGTCTGAGGTTCAGCCTTTTTAATGTTAAATGTTGTTTTTGAAACAACAATTTGGGTGAAATTGTCCTACAAATCACAACTTCACAGTGATGCAACACATGTTTTCTGAGATTTTATGACTTTTGCCTCAGCTTTAAACTTTTTCCTGTACTAAAAGATCCCAATTAAGTCACAGCAACAGAGTAAAACTAATGTCAAACACAGATAACTTCTTACAATTATTTCACTATAAGACTAGAAGATCTTGGGTTTTCTCTTTAACGTCCTATGACTGAGGAGTCATAACTAATAACAGATGACTATTTCAGCCATCCTTCTTTTAAACATTCACAGATTCAGAAGAGATCAGCACATATGTTTTCCACCATGTACCTTGCAAGCATGTGGCCTGGGGGCCCGCCATCAGAACCCTGGACTGAGGCCTTAGCTTTCTTCCAACAAGCTAAGAGCTCTTGGTTGTCACTGTTCTCTGGACCCAGTGACCTCCTCTACAAGACAGCAGCAAACTATTATTTATCTTACATTTTTCCAAGTGGTAAGCATGACTCTCATAACCTATGGGAAACTCTGAAAACACCAAGAGTCAAAATCTTACCTACACAAAATCATCACATTCCAGGATCTCTTGGAATGACAAGCAGAGTCAGCTTTACTCACTAAAATGGGACAATCTCATTCCCCTTGAGAGCTTTCTCCTCCTAGAGTGTCCAGTGCCCCAGTGCTCCTGTGCTGGCTCCTCAGTTTGGCTATTTTCATTAAGGGAGGAGTGGTAGGGAGGATGCTTCTTCTCCTCTCCTGCTATCAGTCTTCTTCCAACAAGGAAATGCACAAGTGAACCCCACAAGTGAAACCTGTCTGGTTCTTCCCCCACTTCTCACTTTTCAACCCTGTGGTACATCGAGTTAGTGATTAAATGGGTAAATTTGGAAAGAATGAACGGGGTATGCTTGGCTCAGTGCTTGCCTTACCTCGGCACCATGTATCACCTGTTGCTCATAACACATGGCCCTGCCCTGTTAGGGTGGTTCCTGGTGGTTTTCCTGTCCCCAGGTGTGTAATCCTGAATCTGGCTCTCAGTGTGGCAAAGGCTATAAGTTATAGTGTCCACTGCTGAGTGTTATCAGCTTGGCTCTCCTCTCCCTCTTTCTGTTTTGTTGGATGTCTTGATTAATCTAGAACTCAGGTAAAGAAGAGTATTATTTATTAGACCCCCTCCATCCTTCCAAACTTACAACCCTATGTTTCTAGTCTTTACTTCTCACTGAGCTCCAGATTCACACACCAATTCCCTTTTAAAGAATCCTACCTAAAAAAAGAGTTCTATCTGTAAGTCTCCTTTAGTACATAAAACACATAGGGGAAACCTAAACTTAACCAAATTATTACATTTAAATCTCTTTATCTTTCACCTGTCACATTAGAATGCAGCCATGTGTTTGCATGTCCCAGTCTGAGCACCTGGTATAATTCCAACACTTGTACAGTGCATGGAGCATGATGAGGGTGCAAAAGGTTTACTGAGTTCAAAAATGAGTGAGTAGTCAATAGCAAAACTGCTGGAACTTGAGTGCAATGAGCCAGCCCTCTGTTATTTCCTGGGCATCTTCAGCTCTCCCAACACCAGGCTGACCACAGATGCATTGTCAGGTCAAGCAGCAGATCTACACCAAGACTGCTGAATGCACAGAGGTGAGACGTTTTTACAGGGGCCCTAAGCTCTGAACTTAGTATCAGCCAGCACTGCTATTCTGCTAACAAGGATAAACCCATCACTGTGCCTCTGTCCAGGAGAACACCTTATCCTCATCCCCATCACCTCTGTACAGTCTCTAATAAGACTCCACTCCTCGCCTCTTCTTGTACCCCTAAACTCTTCCACTGCATTCTCCAGAACACACACAAATCCCCTTTATCTTTAACCTCTCCTTCTAGCTTTCCTCATGCTTTCTCATTCTATCCAAAACCTGGCTATATCCTGAAGACACTGCTGCCCCTAGAGCTTAAAAAATGGAAGCTGTTCCAAATGGATGTAGAACTGACGTTGATAGACTCCTTGTTTCATTTCCTTCCAGAATGCTGAGAGTCTCTCCTGCCTTTCAGTCATTGGCTCCTTTTAGGTTCCTGCCATCAGACATATGAACCAGAGTTTCATCCGACAAATCATCCGCTGACCTCCAACTGTCCCATTTATTGCTCCAAAATGTTAGTGCCAGGCTCACTGCCACCTCTTCACAGTACTTTACTCTTAATTCTTGGTGATTTTAGTATTCACAGGGGTGGTAGAATGTCACTCTTCAATGACCTAGGCCTCCGACTTATTTCAGTCATTCATGTCTGTGGTCACACTGTAGACCTTGTCATTACCAAAACCTGAACCAGTCCATAATCTCAAATCTCAGACTTCTATCTTCCTGATTTTTTTCCCCTCTAGTACCTTGATTTCAAATATAGTTCAGTTAGGACCCCCAATTACATTACTTTACCATCATTTACTGCCCACCATCCCCTTCATGTCTTCATTTCTTTTGAATCCAATGAAATTTTGACAAATAAATATTGGAATGTGAAAGCGAAAACTGCGTGACAGCAAAGAGGAAAGAAGGGAAGTATATTTTTAAATGCAAAATAATCCTAACATGCATATCTGAACAAACCCAAACATTTCCTCAAGTTTGGAGGATTTATTTCCCTTCTACTATTTAACCAGAAAATCCAGCTCAGGACTATATTTAGTCAGAGTTCCAGGGCTATTCTATCATTAGTCTTCATATCAAGTAGACAATTTAGGAGCCCTTTACATAGCAACACAAATTGGCAAGGCTTCAAAATGCAAATTGTTTTGACAGAATAGACTAATTTGACAAAAATTTCTTACTCTAAGGGTCCCTGTGATGTAATGATTTTATGAAAAGTTAAATTCATTTCTGGAACACATTCTACTGCTAGGCAGACAAACTCAATCTTAATTTTATCTTTCTTGTGAAGCATCTGATGAAGTGACTGATAATTTCTTTAGCATAGGTAGATGTGTCTGTGGTTATAGATTAACAATCACTTCTAAAGGAGAAAGTTGTACTCCACAGTGCTGAGATGATAGAGGCATTAATTTATGATTTTGGGGGTATGAAAACAAATGATTTGACAGTAATATACATTGTAATGGTTGAAACTTCAGTTAAAATAATTCATCCACATTCAACTACAGTTGGAATGTAACAGGGAAGCTAAGTGGGTAAGATTCACCTTAAAAATTTGCCTTAGAATCATTTCCTATATTCGCTACTTCTGTTGGGGTGTGGTGGAGTTGGCAGGGAAAATATTGAACGCAGAAGGAAAAAAAATGGAGTGGACGGAGCAATTAGGTAACAAGTCTATACAAGAATAGATTAAAATAAGAAAAATGTAGGGATATTGGGGGATTAAGATATTTGTGTGTGTGTGTGTGTGTATTTATATATTTATATGATGCACACACATATATCCCTGAGAATTTGGTAAGAAATAATGTTGTGTTATTTTTCTGTATCTTTTAATTTTTAGCAATTACGGAATGAATTGTGTAGAATTAACACAGAATGGATGGAATGGATGGATTCTTATCAACTCTTTGCCTAGAGAGGAAGAATTCTGAACATGACCTATCTGCCAGTTAAAATCAATTAAGTGCCAAGAGGACCATAAACCAGTACGGGGCTGGAATCTATTGTAAAACTTCCTGGAAAACCGGAACAAAGAAAAGATGCTAATTTCTCACAGTAGAGGGGAAACATCCTTTTAATTGGATCAGATTATTTTTTTATCTCCTGGATTTTAAAGACTGACCAGAACAATAACTACTTCCAATAAATTTGAGCCCAATCAATGTGACTAAAGATTAGAGAACTGTGCTATTCTTTTACTTGACAGGGAGCAGAGATCGGTGAACTAACAGAGCTGGTGTCGGCAGCACTGAGTAAAGTCTATGAGACAGTGCTGACTAGGAACCTTCCAAAGATTAGAGGGTCCTCTAGGCCTCCATTTTCTCTATTTTTAAGAACATCTGTATTGAAATAGAATTTACCTAATGACTTTGACATGCTTATCTGTTACACACAAACACACAAGCACACACACACTGTAATTCTAATTACACATTTCTTCTAACATAGCCTTCCTTCTTTACAAGAGGAATTTGCCAGTAAAGTTGAATGCCTGTCTTTAAAATATATAATTGGGAAAGTAATGATCGATTTTTAACATAACATGGTATCTTGATTTATTTTCATATTATTCAAGGAAAAAATTTACTCTTTTTTGTTCATAGAAGTGATATATATCGATGGTAGAAAAATCAGAAGAAAAAAAATAAATCAAAATCTTACCTTACAGAGGGGAGTCTGCAAGATTACAGCAGAGAGGCCTGGATCACCTCCTCTATGTTTTTACAACCAAATCAAGCCAAAACCAAGACGAGGACCCCTGCATGATGAGTGAAGATCTGTTCTATGCATCAGGAGTGTCTGCACCCTGTAAAGGTAGGAAAAACTTTAAATAAACTGTTTGGGGCCATACCAGGCAGCACCAGACATCAGCAGAGGAGCGGCTGCTGTATGGGGTTGCTCTTGTTAGTGCAAAGGCTTCTCCCCACATCAGGGGCCTCAGGACTCAGGATGACAGTGAAGAAGGATGTGCACAGCGTTGGCATGCAGGACAGTGGGTACAGCTTTGGAGAACTATAGGAGTAAGGATACAGAACAGTGATTGTCAGCTTGAGCCTGTGGCTACCAAATAAAAGAAGTTGTAGTCTGAACTGGAGGGAAAAGCCAGATTAAATCACCTGAGTCTCTTTACAGAAGAGCTATTACTTGCAGCCTGTGGTTATAATGTATGAAACACCTGCCTTCTCCTCATCCAGGCCCAAAGCCAAGACAACCACCACATATAAATCATTCAGCAGTTTTGAAGCACCTGGGTCTTCACGACTGGCACAAGTACTCTGGGGTAAGGCTCCATACTCAAAAGGCAAAGAGAATAATTCCTGCCTCGTGACCCTGTCTCATCTATCCTCCCCGTCCAGTGCTACACCTATTACTCAACCACAGTGTAGAGGGTGAGCCTGGCATGAGATTGTTTGAGTTGCTGAGAAGTTAGCCTAGAAGAGGAGATCACTGTGGATCCTCATGAAATAATCTGGGTGCCTGAGGCACCGTAGGAAGCATGAGTTCTTGGTGCTCACCGGAGGCAAGCTTTTGATGTCCTACTGCACCAATTTCTACCTACTGCCCTTTATGGGCATCAGTGTCCTGGTCATCCGAATAGATGTAGAGGTATCAGTGCATGAAATAATAGACATCTACAAACCCTGAATTAAAAACCTAGGATTACACTCAGCTGCTTGTAGGAGTAGTTTAAAGACAATTTATCAAGACAAGAAAATAAAGCTCCCTATTACAACCCATAAAAACTAAAAATAAAGAGATAAAAGAACATACCACAAATATGAAACAAAAAAATCCAGAGAAATCGTGATCCAGTAGAACTGAGGAGTATGACTCATAAAGAATTTAAGGTACTAGTTATAACCATGCTTGTCAAATTAAGAAAAACGAATGATCAAAAACAGGAATTGCTTAAAAACAACATGAGACTGCTACAAATAGAGTTAAAAAAAAACACTAAAAAAAGTACTACAATTGAACTTAAAAACACTCTGGGGGCCTCAACAATAGACAAATGCAAGTAATGAAGAAAATCAATAAACTTGAATGTTACCATCTGAAGACATACAATGAACATTTTGAGAGACGTCTTGCAATATTTTCCCACACATTTTTTTACTTCATTGAAATTTTACTTTAAAAGCAATTTTATGCACATGTTTTTAAAGTTAACCTTACAAGCAATTTCCTATTAATATGAACATATCATGAGTAGACTGGACGTGGGAGGTCGTCAAAATAATTAGTGTTCATTTTTGTAAGATTATCCTAAATTGACTGCACTGGTAGGAGCAAAGTTGGAAACAAATAATGAGGCTATTGCAATAATCCAAGAGGATGATGATGAATGGTGATATTGGGGGAGGGGAAGAGCCAGAAGAGATATATTAGGGGGATAGACTCTATTGACTCAATTTTCTGGTCAAGGCCAAGGCAGTTGATGGAATTACTGGGCCCATTTCCATGACACATATTCAGTTTTATCTTCCTCGCATTTCATTTCCCTTCTACTTCTCATTTACCTTATTCTCTATTCTTTCCCCAATTTGTCTTCCATTACTCACACCCATAGGTCTACCACAGACATCTGAGATATGACTTGACTCTTTGGTCTTCTTTCAAAATTCAGAACCCTGTGTGAATAATGTTTTATGACAGATGAGGAGTCTAACGTAGATGTCACAGACACTGATTTAACAAAAAACTGTAAACCACCAAAAATCTCAGATACTAACACTAAAATCCCTAACAAGGGAGTCCTCCACATATCCAATTCTACCATGGGAGACCAGGATAAACAAGTAACAGTTAAACCTGAGGGAGGTAGGAGGATAAATATTTATTGCTGTCAGTACAATTCATGCCAACCTGATGCTGACTGATGCCTTTTGCTAAATAAAGTAAATTTTATGGTAAAGGGTGATGCAGTTGGAAAACCATTCAGTCATCTAAATAGGATTTCAGTCAACTCAGCATGATCCCCAGTTCTTTCTACTCTTTCCCCTGCATCACAGGGGAGGAGTCTGGGAACTGTGTTTTCTAGAATTCTTTGCTTGCAGTGTTCCAGATTAGACTCTGTTGGTAAGAGGCATTTTCACAAGATTTAGAGAGTGAAATAGAAGAAAAAGCATTAATCTCTAGCAGTGACTAGTGTACCAAAATAAGCCGGCAAAACACAGTTTTGCCATTTCTAGGCATCCACCGAAGAATCCACCGCTCTGTGCTGCAGGAAGCTGAAATCACCAGCAGTGGTTTCCTGCAATCCTCAACCATCTAGATTTTCTACAAGTCAGGATGACCTTTATGATCATTACTCTCCAAGTCCTTCCCATAATTGTGTAAACCTTTAACTCCCTGTGATAAACTCCTTTCTGCTCAGGCAACCTAGAGTGGCTTCTGCTTTGTTGAGTGAATGGAGATGGATAGAGTGACAAGGCTTGGGATCAGAAGACAAAGGTTGAATTGGATCCACTATGTACTACCCGAAAAAATGTGTGCAGGTTTCTTAAATATTTAAAAAGCCTCATTATAAAAGTAGAAAATGCATTATAAAAGTAAGAAATGCATCTGCCCTTCTATAGAGTTTCATCAAAACCTTCATCAAAGATTGCATGAGCTCAGGCATGTAATAAAAGCACAGTCAGTTCCCAAAAAGAAGTTAGCCGCTCATTTTATATATAATGAGGTACAATGATACTAGCAATAATGGGTTCAACAAACAGCTGTTATTCTCTGAATGGGGTACAGCAGGCCTCCCTGGTGGCGCAACAGGTTAAGTGCTGTGCTGTGGAGCTGTTGGTGGCTATAGTGCCGTGAGTTCGATGCCCAGCAGGGGAGAATCCCACACGGCGCAGCAGACCTCTCCTGCCTCGCCCGCTGCTCCCTTCAGCAGTGTATTTCGGTCAATCTGCCTTTTCTGCTCCCCACTCTGTCTCTGGTGAACCCTTTCACCACCTCACACCTCTGGCCTGCACCCCTGCTTGTATGCAAAAATAAAAATAAATCTTTAAAAAAAGGAATTGGGTACAGCAGGAACCATGACTCAGAACATGTTATTGGGCAGGAAAAATAAAAGTGTGATTTATGCAACTCAAATTTTAAAAGGATGACCTATGATTACGGATAAGGTCAATGGCCCATGGCATGACCAGTTCTGGATTTGATTTCAAGTCTGTCTGTTATAACAAAAATCCCCTGGCTGGATGATGAAATGGAAGTGCAAGTAGTAGAAGCTGGGAAATCTTCCTCTAATTATTGCCCTGTGTTCCTGGAATCTGCTTCATCTCTAGTTTTCTGTGGGTTAGTCAGAAAGTGTTGCAAAGAAACATCACTGTTAACAAACCAACTTCATTTGAAGATAACTAATTTATACAGAGGCAGAACCAAATTAACCCAACTGTATCCTTGAGGAAGAAAAGACCTTAATTGTGAACTCATTAGATGCTCCTTTGTGACATTAAAAAAGTTACAAAACTGAAGAGGAAATGAATGTTCTGGCTTTATGATAAAAACTTCAACTACTTAAGAGCAGTGTGTATTGCAGAGAAGCTTGGGACAGTGGCCTGCTAGAAAGCACGCCAGGACTTATCTGAGGGCCACAGGTGAGGCAGGGAAGGTTGCTGTAGTCATGCTTCTGCCCAGAAAGAGGCTTTTGTGTCACTTAAGGCTCATTTGCTTCTGATTACCCAGAATTTTCAAAATGTCGGTAATTCTTCACTGGAAGCAACATCTAAGTCACTAGCTCCATAAGGAAGGGCAATGATGTGAATTACTCCCTAGAGTAGAGCTGAATATGGTTCAGGGAAAGGTGACAGGGTGGCCCACTGGGAATGTGCTGGAATGATATGCGCTCCTCCCATTCTCCTGAGGTTTCCATGCAAGGTACAAATGCTTTGCATGGTGCCCACATCACCCAAGATTCTGAAAGTCCACTTTTTTTCTTTTCATGGAAATTTTCTTATTTTCATTTTCCTATTCTGTCTTTTCCAATGGAATTAAAATAATAATGTTAGCCAACTTGTGGCATCAGCTATCTTTTTTTTTTCTCTTCTTCATACATTAATTGACGGTAGAATATAGACAGAATTCTCCCTCTCTTCAAAATGAGGCTCCAAGGGCAATATTTGGCTATCTTGTATAACCCCATATTCAGTGTCCTAGTCACCAAAGTGCTGACAGGGATAAAGACATACCAGACAATCCTGGTTGACTGTCTTCAAAGAAAGAGCCTGCACATTACCTCCAAGAATAAAGATTTTTTGAGGCACCACCTTCTAGGCTTCTGTAAAAATGATAACTAAGTCTTTTCATTATGAAACAGCAGCTTCTATTCCCAAACTAAACAGGCTTCTGTTGGGCAGATGGCCCTCAACCTCCTACCATCATCAGGTTTTGTCTCATGGGTATTAGTCCTACTCCTTTTTCTGTCACTCAGCCTTGATCCGAGCAAACATCAGGTCTCACTGGTGACTCACTACAAGACAGACGGGGCCATATTATAACCCCTCTCAGGGAGATAGTGGTAAACCTCAGAGAAGCACACCATCACAAATATCTTTGAGCTTCATGATTACTTTGTAAATTACCATGTCATGAGACACAGAGGTTGCAATAATTTACTGTCTCGATGCTAATGTCCATATCCCCTTTCTACCTCTACCAGAGCCAAGTGCTGTCAGTCTACACTGGAAATAATTGTATCTTTCACTGTGAAGAGTTTTCGAAAGCTATGAATAGTTCCCATATCTATTTCTAAGTTACTTTTAATGAAATCTACGTCAACTTCTACCCACTGTCCCCACCTACAGATGAGTACACTGCAGTTCAAAGAGATGAAGGGTGTTAGCTCAAGGTCATACAGAAATGTCAGACTAGACACCTAAAACCCAAGCTTTCTGGCTCAAGAGCTAGGGTGCATTTCTATTTTAATCTGACTTAAGGTAGAATTTCACCTTCATTTATTTTTATTTCCAGAGATAAATGTTCATAATTGTGTATATCTTACCTACTTTCTCATGTCTTCTGTCTAGATTTTAAGTCGGTAATAACCACCTAATCAACCTTGATGACTTGAGTCTTACATAATCCCTTCTGTCTACAGGAGTCATCTGTCATTATCTAAATAATTTTAAGATTATTTTTGACATTTATAGCCAGGATTCGGTGAATCCATAGTAATTGACAATGTTTAAGAAATTAAATAACAACTAGTTTCATGTTATTATAGATATAACACTAGATTAAAAGTGCAGAAAATGAATCCCCAAGAGTGTACGTTTGTGCAGCTACTGTCCTTCCCTGGGCTCAGTTTTCACCTTTGTAATCCAAGGACAGTGGATTAGATCATCTACAACCTCTCACCTTTTGAGTGTTTTCACTCAGACTAAGATCTAAAGGAAAACTGAATGCTGAGGCGACAAGGGGTCAGCAAGAATAAAACTGACTCCTGGAATTCCTCTGAACCTCTGCCCCTAGGGTCCAGGTCACAAAATGCTGAGATTAGGAAATAACTTGAGGAGATAAAAAGCCACTGTCAGAGGTATCCCCATGGGGTCTCACCTCAGTTAAGCAGTCAGAACATTGCCTGGGGGGGACGTCTGAAAGGGGGGCTGCAAAACCCTCCTCAGAAAGAGCTATCCAGTATGCTCGTCACTCTCCTTAACCACTCACATCATCTACGCATTTTTCCTTTTCTTCCAGTTTCTATGGTTAAAAATGTTTGATGATGTGTTGTAATTTAAGCCAACACAAAGAAGCCATTAACCAAGAACAGGATTCAAACTTCAGCTCCAGGTAATCTTAAGGTTTAGTTGTAGGAGGAAATCATAGTAGACCATCCATCTTACCTTTCCCTTGCTTATTCAAGACCAGTCACACTGGCTTCCTTGTTATTTCTTCCCCACACCCTGAAGGACTTTGCATGAGCTGTCCCTGTTCTCCTCACACACTCCAATTCTAACTCCCCCATATCTTTCAGGACTTTGCTCAAATGTCACCCTCTCAGTGAGAACTACTCTGACAGTGCTATTTGAAATAGCAATCAGCTCCTTCATGACGCTAGAAGTTCTTTTCTCCTGTTTTACTTCCCCTTCCCCATAATACTTTTTAAATCTTCTACATGGTGTAATTATTTGTTACATTATACCCTATTATATGTTTCCTCTCACTCACATGTAAGCAACCAGTAGGGATCTTTGTATCGTTCATTAATTCCTCTTAAGTGTTTACCACTGCCTGTCTCATAGTCAACTCTCAAAATCTTTTCTTTATTGTACATTTTTGTAATCAATCATAATCTGGATCCATATTATCTGGTAGACACTATCAGCCTAAAATTTTGTGAAGTTCAAATATAGAGAGCAGATAATTAATCATCTTAGTCATAATTTTGAGAATAAAAGAAGCTATTAATAACAATGTTGTCACATGAACTTAAACAGGCACCCCCATGAACAAACCTATTTATTTAGGTTCACTCTAGGTGCTGGGTGAATGCAATTTTGGGGGCCGTGAATCCCTCCCCATTATGGAACTGGGGAACAAAACAGAGAAAAGGAGAGAACAAATGTTCCTGAGCAGCCTCCTGCTCTGGGTGGGTGGTGGCTGGGTCCTGGGACTGCCTTGTGCAATGTGTCTCAGAAGTGGCTGTGCAGAGAGGAAAGAGGACAGCATTGAAGGCTTTGCCCAGTTAATGGTTCACCCAAAGGGCATCCTCAGCTTGTCAATACACATGAGCTGAGCGGACTCCTGGCACAGACCTGGTGTACAAACCTCAAGGATGAGGAAGAAGCCACTACAGGAGTGACTGGACTCAGAGGGAGAGGTAAAGCCAAAAGAGTAACAGTGGGGAATAAAAGGAACCTATCCATTAAACTTTGAATTTAGACTTTGAATTATGGGTACTGTGCAAGCCACTGCCAAAGGAAAACATAAAGGACCAAGAAACAAGGAACCTGTCCAGTTTGATAGAACTCCTATCCACAGACTGTTATTTAACTGATCCTAGATTTCTTTATACCTTATACTGATTCTCAAAAAGTCATTAAATCCATGCACAGTCACCTGTGTGGTATATAGGGAATAATTTTGCTTCAAAGAGTTTCTTTTGACAGCTTCTTTCTCCCCATGGATATCATGGCTTTCTAGTAGAGGCACCATAAAACAAAACTTGCCACATAGGAGATATTACATCTCTCTTGGCATTGTAGTCTCCCATCTCCCTTTCTCTAGCCCACCCTCCCTCTCTCCTACCCCTTCCAGGCTCTACGTGATGAAGAGATGTGTCGCCAGTAGTCACATGGGGCTGGGGCATGCAATGCCCGGGCAATAGCTATGATGAAGCTTTTCCCTAAGGGAGACGAATGAATCCCAGGTCTCCCATAGCATTTGGATTCTCAAGCTTTCAAAAATGCTACATCAGCATGGGCCAGAAACAACACAGATGATCTATTAAAATAAATTTTAGGAAATCCATTGTGATAAAATTAAAATATGGAACCCAGGGGCGTTCTAAAGTGCTACCTGGAGGTTTGCTGTGGAAGTTCTATGAGCTATTGTTCTGTAAGCTTTAGTATTATCATAAAAACTGTGGGTCCTTGCAAGTGGCTGCTTTTCTCTCTCTGAAAGGGTTATGGGAGGACATAGATGGAATTTAAATGTATGTTTTTTAAAAAAATAATTTTAGAAAAATTGATAGGTTTGGGGGCATATGCAAATTCTACAAAGAACTATTTTTGGAACACCTGCATGTGTCTGAATCTGGATAGCCATTGGGAAGACCAAAACCTCAATCTGGAGAAAACAAAAGACTCACAGAGTCGGGCCTCCCTAGTGGTGCAGTGGTTGAGCGCTGCGCTGTGAAGCTGTCTGCAGCGGCAATGCAAGTTTGACGCCCAGCCCAGGAGATTCCCACATGGCGCAGCAGACCTCTCCTGCATCGCCCGCTGCTACCCTCAGCACTGTATTTCTGATCTGCCTGTTCTGCTCCCCAGTCTGTCTCTGGTGAACCCTCTCACCGCCCCACGCTTCTGGCCTGTACCCCAGCTTGTATGCATAAATAAATAAATCTTAAAAAAAAAAATCACAGAGACCAGTGGTACATGACTGAGACCAGTCTTGACAGTACACACCTCCTGGGTGTTAATTTCAGGTGTCCCCCAGGTTGACTAAGTGAGGGAGACAGCAACGCACACACCAGGACCACAGGACCTGACCTGAATGCAGTCAGAAGTGTCTTTGCTTTCCCTAGCAGAATCCCACATGCCTATCCCCTGAGAGAAGTCTAGGCCAATTTTAGGCAAAACAAACAAACAAAAAAAAAGTATTCATAGTGATAACACACCTCCCCTGCTCCCTACAATTGAGAAGATCTGAAGTGATACATTTAAAACCATACACTAAGAAAATGATCAGGAGATGCTTTCAAAAGAGAAAGAATAGGTTTTAAATTTGAAGATATCAATTAGGAAGTGGAAATGTGTAGAAAACATAAATTAGGGAAATTATATTTCTAATTTTAAAAAGAAAAGGAATCCTCCTTACTCAGCAGACTCCATAAATGAATTTTCTGTCTTCCTCACAGAACTGTCCCTCCAACAATTTTCCTTTTTGTCAAGAAATGAAAAAGACCTATCTTGAAAAAAATTAACCCAGAATGATCAGAACACCCCTCCTTCCCAATCCAGCATGTATTGAAAGGAATACATGAAAATATTTTGCCAGTCTTTTTATTTGTCTCTCCCATTCTTTAACCTCAGATTAACAGCTTAATACCTCTCTCAGAACTCATTTCTCAAGATTTCTTATGAAGAATATCTATTGCTTTCACAAAGTTCTTATGATCTTAATTAACCCTATAAGATACCTAAGCAAAACAACCAATGCTTTGATGGGATCCTCTTTAAAAATGTAATTAGCTCCTCAACTGAGATGTAAACATTGAACCTAATTTGAATTCAGGCATCAGCCATCCACCATTTGAAGAAGACACAGTCCTTCTTATATCTATTCTATGTGAAGATAAGGAATTATTCAACTATCCCTACCTTCTCTTTTCCTGGTTCTGGTCAGTCACCATTGTCTGTCTTTGGGGGTCTGTCTCCCCTTCAGTCTCAGTTCAATTTGATAGTCAAAAATCACAGCTCTGATGTGCCACCTCTGAGCAAGATGCTTTCTCTACTTTGGAGGCTGCAGTGTTTCCAACAGAAGCCAACAGACACAAATCATGAAGGATGGTTGAGGTTAAGAAATAACCATATCAAAGCCTCAAAACCCAAATCCTATAAGTGGGCTTTTGCAGGCTTTGGAACTCACATAATGATACCCATAATTTTATTTATGTTTGTATGTTTGCATGTTTCTAGGGAAAGAACACTTTATCAAGAATAAGAGCCCCTGAAATAAATCATTTCTATGACTGACTCCATTTATGTTTATACTTAAGGAAATAAAGTATGGATCCAAATCACCATTTTTTATTTTTTCCAAAAAAAATGTTTTAATTGTTGCATCTTCTGCAAACCTGGCCTCACTTGGGAGACCAAGGTCCCTGGTCCCTCCCAGAGCTGCAAGAAACATACTACAAGTTTTCTTTCCATCCTCCCTCTTATACAAGAAAAAAAAAATTGCTCTGATGATACAGAACAAACAAATCCAAGTCTACCTATGTGAAATACCTCTTTCCAGCTTTCTTTCCTCCTCCCCTGCATAGCATGGTTTATGTGTTCACAGACTCCCTTCCAGGAGTCAGAAACAATTAGTCTGACTTCTTTACTAGTCACATTATGCCAATCCCAGCAGTTGCACCAATATCACAAACTAAAGACAGTATTACTGAGTTCATGTTTCTGTGCTAAGTGCTTTATATGCATTATCTCTTTTAATTACGAAACAGTTTCATCGTGGGCATTACTCTCAACTCCATCCCACAGATGGGAAAACTGATGTTAAGAAAGGTTGGTTTATGTGTGGAGGATCACACATCTCATAGGCAAATCTGGGATTCAAACCCAGTTCTGCCTGACCCCGAAGCCTTCCTGATTGTAAACCACTCCTCTGTGGTGCCCGCCTCAGACAACTGAACCAGGATAGTCTCCTCACGTTGCAAAGCAATTTCTCCAAAGCATAAATTGCACAGGTGTGCTGCAAAGATGTTACCATGATCAATACTTGAAAATGCAAATGCAATCATTATATTATGTTCACCTCAGAACACAAAAGCTTGATTGCATAAAAATGCTGCTTTTATTAGTAAACAGGAGAAGGCTGAACCAGTCTTCCAATTTCTGTATTGCTTTATCACTACTGGTTTAAAGTAGGAAAATTTGATCAAACTCTTGCTTAAGAATTCAGTTTCATTTATATTTTCAGTCCCCAAACATAAATACAGTGATGGTCCATATAGGGACATTAAGGACACTTGTATAAAAATAGAACTGAATGTCGCTTTGTAATCCTCTTTCATCCAGTGGAATTTGAGGGGAAATAAACTTAAACGACTGAAAGCTAAAGCTTAGCAAAATACCAAAAACAAAATTTATCTCAATCTGATGTCTGATGTAAAGTATTCAGGAGCTACATTTTCAATAAAAGCACATTTCTTGAGCTTATGGAGCCTAGACAAGCCAAGAGATCATACTCGACTTTCAGGATGTGTGCCTCTTAAATAACTTTTTTGACACTTACTTTGCTGCTGTCAGAACAAATCATCACCCTTCTTGTGGCTTTTTTATCCCTCCTGAGATATGAAACTTTTTTTTTTAAATATTCATCCATCTATACACACAAGCTGGGGCACAGGCCAGAGGCGTGGGGCGGCGAGAGGGTTCACCAGAGACAGAGCGGGAAGCAGAACAGGCAGATCAGAAACACACTGCTGAGGGGGGCAGCGGGCGAGGCAGGAGAGGCCTGCTGCGCCATGTGGGATTCTCCCCGGCCGGGCGTCGAACTCGCATCGCAGCTGCCGACAGCTCCACAGCGCAGCGCTCAACTGCTGCACCACCAGGGAGGCCCTGAGATATGAAACTTAACAGAGGAAAAAGTGTAAGCACCACACAAGGAACCTTCAAATTTTACTGGCAATTAGGTCAAAGACACAGATATGAGTATATACATGTAAAAAAAAAAAAATCTTGCCATTCTCTGGGTAGAAAGTTCTACGCATGTTCATTTTAAAGAGTTTAGTGATTAGTTCAGGAATGGTTCAAAAATGAGTGTCCCAGACTGGGCTGGATCTGAGTCTGGCCCCACTAAGATGCATCCTCATGCCTCACTCAACTCAGGACATCCACACCAGGAGTCAAGCAGATAATTTGCGACTTTGCATTGGAAACATTTGTGAGGATTTCTCTCAGAGCTGCTGTAATCAAGGACCATAGAAATCAGGTGCAGACACATCAATCAGGAAACAGCTTTGAACACCCTGCATGTTGGTGGTTTCTGATTTAAACGAGACCATGGCCTATCGACGGCTGGGGTGTGGGCCTGATCTGTGCTGCCCTCATGCTAACCTGGCCCCGTGGGAAATGACTGTCACCTTGGCTTGAAATCAATCAAAACCATGGAAATCACCATTTGGCGTGAATCCTGGCTTGTCAGGATGTAGGGCGTGAGCCCCCTTCCAGGCAGTACCTACTGATGGAGCAGGTTGACATCTGGCCACAGCTGGCGTGGAAGCAGGCTGCTCACCCATTGTCCACGGACTGCATTCTTGAAAAGTTCCCTTGTGTATCTTAATTTTCCAAGGAACCAAAATTCCTTCAAAAACTAAAGAAGAGAGTTATAGCCTGGAACACTTCCATTTGTGCTCCCTAGGGGGAAAAATTATCTTATATTTTAAGATTAAAAGTTACCTAAAAATCCCTGGTGAAGAAAGGGTTCAGTTAACTCACAATGTCAACCAAAGAATGTCACCTTTCATGAATTATAGATTTTCTACAGTACTGTTTCATCTTGGCTGCCCACCTGAAGTGGCAGGGAGGTAAAAAGAAATTTCTCTTTAGTATAGTCTTTTCATTATGATGCAATGCTTTTACCATATTTCATCAATTCTTAGACTTACATTTTCTAACAATTTAACACCTCTGAAATTTGTATGTGTCTTAAAATTTATGAGATCTGTTTAATTAACAACATGTCTTCTTCCTTAGTTTCCATGATGTATGGTATATCTATGATAATTTTCTTAGTCTAAGTCCCCATGTCCCCCCAGACTTCCTTTCTAGTAAATATTCCCAAGGCTGTTTCAGAAATACCAGTGACACGAAGCAGAAACCTCCCTCAAATGCTGTTGTGTTGATAAACTAGTAGGACATTTAATTTAGGAGGAACAAGGTTCAACTAAAATGGGAAACCATAACAGGACAGGCTGGGCCATCCAAGTGAAGACATCTGGCAGGCGGTCGGCCCTGGAGAGTGAGGAAAGAACTTGGGAGGCTGGAGACCCAGAAACTCACTGGTGTGTTATTAAAGCCACAGGAGACAGTGAGACTGAACATGTAGAGAGAAAAGAAGAGGAGCGTGTGTCGATCCTCTGGGTGGGCAGCCACATTTAACAGATATGCAGTGGGAAAGAAATTAATGAAAGAGACTGAGGAGTAACTGAGCAATAGAAGTAGAAGGCTATCACACCATGAAACCTGCGATAAGAGACACTCAAAAAAAATATTAGACATTATCAAATGCTACTGAGAGGTCAAGGACACAGAAATATGGAATGTGACAGTTTCGTGGTAACACAAGAGAACACTGAACAGAATTGTGGAGGCAGAGACCAGATTTTAAAGAATCAGGAGATCAGCGGTGACTGAAGGAGACAAACATGAAGACATTTCTTTCAGGAAGTAATGCACAGAGTGCAAAAACCACGTTTGTGATGAGGTAACCATGAGTGTGAACTATTGCATATTTATAAAATAACATATTCAGTGATTTGGTTTCAAGACATCTGAGGAACTTCCTAGATATTTCAAAATCACCCTTTCTCCCACCAAATTCATCACCTCACTGTTTGTGCAGCAATTACTCACTATGGTCAGGGTCAGGTTTGGAATGAAACCTTTTTCTAAGGTCAACGACAACACAGTAATTCTGGCTTCTTTGTTGCCACTCAGCAGCTGCCCTTCTAGAATTTACTGAAAACAATCCCCCTGCCAGGAAAATCTGCCAGTGCTATATTTATTGATTTCAGAAAGCTGTGACATACAACCACCAGGCCATGTGTAGTAAATTGTAGGAATATAGTATATCACCTAGAGCTCTGAACTGAATTAGGCCAACACTGTGAATCACCAAAAAACAGTGGTTTTAGGACACACTAAATCTACCTTTTTGTTAGTTCTGCAGAGGCTCATCGAACTTCAAGCTTAATCTCACGTTAATTGCATCCTAGATAAATAACCACTCTCATCATGTGCTCCATGTAATGCCACATTACAATGAGCTTGGCGTTGATCCTATACTCTTCTAGCCAGAAATTTGTTCCACTAATAGGACCATTACTTATCACACTAGCAATCTCAGATGTTTAATCTCTTAGGTGTTTTGCCCATTTAGAAATACTACAGTTAAATCACAGCAAAGTTGATACAGTATAAAGTGGCCAGCAATAGGGGAAAGACAGCCAGCCTGGCCCAGTCATTTCCTTCAGTGATTCTCCCCAACTCAAGTCCTGTGCTTAAGACTTCTGTTCTGCCTGTGCCCCCAGCAGTGATTGCGCTTGGGAGCTGGGCTCTGCTGACTGAGCTGGACAGGATGGAAAAGGAAATGCTCGTTTATTAATTTGTCTCGAGCAGCCTAAGTTGGCAGGCCATCAGAAATTCAGCACATTCTCCTGTTAGGAAATCCCATTGGGTAAAGAGCAGGAGATCTGGCCTCAGGGCACTTGGCCTTTACATATTTTTTTTTAAGAAAAAAAATTGTAATTAGAAATCAAGTTTATACAGAGTTAAATGGTCACTAGAAGTTTTACTGTAGCCACTCCTAACACCCTTCGCAGGACCTCAGAAGGGACAAGCTGCAGCCTTCCCCTCCTACGGCAGTCGCACAATTATTTCACGTCACACTGAGGGAGAACAAAAGCCAATGTACATAAAGTTCAATTATATGTCCTAAACATTCCATGCAAACACACTGCACGTGGGAAGACCTAAGTTCTAAACACTGTTTGTTACACCCAGGATCCTGGTTGAAGTACGTTATCTCAGAGGATCCATGGAATGTGGTACGGGAGTGTTTTTAGCACCGTCAAATACCACATGCATATATTAACTGGGAAAAAATGTTCCATCATTACAAGTCATGAATATAAGTTTGAAAAAACTAGCAGCTTTTTCCTGGGCTCCTAAATATTTGTGAGTCTTACTGCCGCTCCCCCACCACCACCCCGCCCCCCAGTCTCAGTGCAAAGGCAAATGTTACTGTACTGTTTTTACAAGAATTATTTTCTGGTCAATTTGTCCTTCAACCTACTGCAGCTAGACAAGAGTTTAAGCAGTCAGTCCCCAATATCTTCACAGAGCTTGGGTCCTCATCTTCTCTCCCACTCCCTGGCTGCACGACCACAATCTAGTCCTGGTGTTGCTATAGGGGCCAGCTGGGGGCAATTGGCAATATTATAGAGTATTTCTCATGAGGGCATTGTAAAATTAAATGAAGAAATTCACATAAAATATTTAGCAAAATGACAAGTAAATGCTGCATAAGTATTTACCACTTTGCTATGTAGAAAGAAGAATCATGATGAACCTATTTGGCAACCAGCAGATCAGAGAAACACTGGTCTCAGAATCTTATTTCATCAGTATTTTCTTCTGTCATGCATAGGAAGGAACTCCTTTACACAGGGCTATAAAACTATCTACATACATTTTAATCTAGTATTTTATCATTTTATTTTTCACATGCATTTCTTTCTCCTTCTAAAATGCATTTTAAGGAGTCAACTTAACTTTTTTCCTTAAATGGTTATTCATCCATTTCCTCTATATTTTCTAATCTATTCTATTCTCTATTTTCTCTCATAAAGTATAAATTTCTGGATATGGGAGCATACTTTCACACCATATTTGTTCTTTGCTGGTATAAAATTCTTTCCTAAGAATTCTATCTTAGTAATTTTTAAGTGATGCATGTATGGCTACAATTTTGGGTCACTTTGTAGATCAATATAATGAAATTTCCTCAAAAAGGCAGACTGCATTACATTAGGGTTATCATTCCAGCAAGAGATAGTTACCACCACACAAACCTTTACCCATTGCCCTTATCACCTGGGAAGAGACTTATTTCACCAGATGGCAGCTTGGTCCCATGAAGGGAGTAGAAGGCCAGGAGCCAAACACTTGAGTTTTAACTCTGGAAAAGTTATTTATCTTTGAAGCTTAGAGCTTTCATTTGTAAAGTGCATAAAAGAATACCTGTCATTTTTTCTCCCAATATTGTATAAGAATAAAGTCATATCATAGACATGCCCGTGCTTTGAGAAAGGAGTGCTCTCCACTGTAAGGGGCCTCCTGGGCAGTATGAGGTTTGCAGAATCATTGAACTTGAAGGGACTCTAGCCATCATTGAGGGAGGGGGGAGGGATCTACCTGGGAAATCAAAGATTGCATTTGAAAAAGTGGGAGTAATGCTGTTATAATCAGAGATCTTGTGGAGATTTCTGAGGACCATATCGATATCTTCTGATTAGAAAAATGTCCACTAGACTTTCCTCAGTGTCCATGTAGGAAGGCATATGTAGCAATTGCCTATGACATAATTTACTTGCAGACTAATGGATCCAGGGTAACGCCAAACTGTGTCTTCACATCTCTTTCCTGCAATCAACTCTTCTTTTTCCAGTTCACACATAAAAACACACACCTCATTCACAATTTCTGTGGTAGCCATGGGAGTATGCTACCATATCTCCCTTCAAGAGAAAACCTCCCTGAGGAGGATATACAACCTACAACTCTAAAACCTTGGATCGACCTCGGTACCTTTGGAGATCCCTTGTGGTGTTCATGCTGACTTTATGCTCTCCCAGCTGCTGACATTACTATTATAATGTCAGCTGATGCTCCCAGGCTGCTCCCAGATGATGACAGAGCACACCAGGGACTTAGAAAGCAGGGACTCTCCTCAAGGCAAGGCTTTGGTATGGGGTTTTCCATCAGCCAGATCAAGATTTTCTCAGCTGCATTGCAGCTCTGCCCCTCCAAGCCTCTTTCATTCCAGTTCTCCTTTCACAGGTGTCAGACCTTCATCTCAATCTGAAATTCTCTCCACCAACTCCTGCTCCCTCCCAACTTAATCTTTCACATGTATTTTTCCCAATAAACCTCTTGTACATCTAAGTCTGCTTTGGTATAGGTCTTCCCTGCTATCTGAAAGCTAAAGATTTCTATTCAATAATGATTGGGTAGATTATTTTTGAGGACCTGGGAATATTCAAAATGTAAATTGGAAATAGCATTTTCAGACCCTCAAAAATAACCTTTTAAATAATACCAAAGAGAAAAGTTCTACTTTCACCAATAAAAAATGGGCAGAAAAGCTAAATAGGCACATTAGAAGACATACAGATGGCCTACAGGTACATGAAAAAATGCTCATCATCATTTATTATCAGGGAAATGTAAGTCTAGAGACTTTAAAAAGGTGTGAACATCTCTGTTGGTGAGTCTCTAGACTTTGTATTCATAGAACATCATGTTGCGTGAACATTTCTGGAGCCCTCCACTGTGGCTATACCTATGGCAACAAATCAAACCAGGTGATTCTAAAAATGGTGAGACTAACAGGCAGCCATTGTTTCAAGCCTTTCCAGTGTTGGCAAATAATGTTCTAGAGCACAGATGTGCAAGTTTTTTTCTGCAAAGGGCCTTATAGTAAACAATTTCCACTTTGCAAGTCACATAAAATCTCTGTCCCAACTACTCCACTCTTCCATGGTGGGATGAAGGAAATTAGAGATCATATGTAACACACATGGAGATTTGTTCTAATGCAATTTTCTGGCTACTAAAATTTGAATCTTACATGTTTGCATATCACCCCTGAAAAAAATATCTTTTGATTCTTTCTTCAACTATTTAGAAATCAAAGAACCATTTTTAGCTTGATGACTACAAAAACAGGTAATGGGCTGGACTTAGCCTGCAGGAGATACTCTGCTGACCTTGGCTCTCGGCCTCTCACCCCAGAGAAATCAGGGGGGAATGCTGCTGGTTCTGGGTTGGAATACACTGGCCTGATTTGACCTACTTGGGGAAACCAGCTCAAGCTTGATCTGAAAATGATCAGTTTGGGAGAAATGAGGAGGAGCTCCTTACAAAGCTCTCTCTGTGTTACTTTGAGAATCAGATTACTGCTGGATTCACTGCCTTCCCATTGTCAGTGTCACTGACATCAACAAAACGAGAACAGTGCCTGTTGGTTTCTTGCTTCAAGGTTTTAAGGGTATTCAACTTGGATTATTATATTTAGACTGAAAGTCATTGTTTATTCCCTGACAGACCCCCTTTTTTTTCTAGGCAGGCCCCTGTGTACATACCATGTTGCAGATCTGGGAACATTCTCCCACACCCTTTGCAGACATTGGGGTTCTTTGGTTTTGTTTGTGTGTTTGGTTTGGGGGGAAGTTTTGTCATTTTTTTAGGAGCTACTGAGAAAAAAGAGTAAAGAAAAACCCTTAACTTTCTACCACAGCTACTGATCTAAGCACTGGCATGAAAATGTAATATTCTGTAGGGTTTGTTTGATGCACTGTTCTATGATGCTATATCTAATTTTTCCAGTCTGACCTTTCCTAAGATTTTGCTGGCTCTTTCATGGGGATTTAAATGAAAGGGCAAGGCATTTTTGCATGAAAATAGAAACAGAGTAGGAATTGTATAAAATGCACTGAAGCAAAAGAAACTCGGGGCAATTAATGGCGTTTGTTGAATCAACTTGCTCTCAGGGAACTTACTATCTGACCCAGCAAAGCCCTGGGGAGAGCACGGTTTGTCATGTGCAGAAGACAAGGGGGCAGCAAAGAATCAAAGGAACCAAGAGTGTCCATACATTGAAATCAAACAGCGCTCAGACTACTGTTTGTGACTTTTCTATTTCAAGAGTAAAGACTCGGATTGTTAGCAATGCTGTGCGTGCGTGTGACTCTGCCCATCCCCAAAAAATATCCTTTCCCATCAAAAGCAAAGCCCTCCCCCAACACACACACACACACACACACACACACACACACACACACACACATACAGGATCCCCACATATTTAACCTCTAAAATAATTTGAAACACACCCAGGAATTTCCAGTTATTTAAGTCCAGATTCGAGTCAGCTCCAAAAAACAGTAGGACCAACTGTCTAATGGACTTGCACTGTGTGTCCAATATTTTCTTTTGAAGTTCCCTGTAACTTTGTCTCCTTTCTTTCCCTCTATTTTTGTTTCTTTTATTTTTATCAGTTAGCCTATTTTGAGAAATTTTTAAAACATAGAAAAGTTTAAAAATTATAACATCACATTACACCATCCAAAAATACCCTGCATCACATTTTCTTCTGTTACAAAAAATTAAATATTGCAGTTATAACCAAAGTCCCCTCTCTATATTTCAGAAGCACCACTATCTCGAATCTCTTCTCTATCTTTCATTCCATATTTTTGTTTCTTCCACACATATATCAATTGACAGATACTTCATGGCGCTATTTTACAGAGCCATATTTGAACAAATAGAGTCATATATATATATATATGCATATATATATAAATGACTCAATATATATACACACATATATATTTGAGTCAAAATATTGTATTTTTATATATATATATAATTTTACAGCTTGCTTTTAAAAATAAACACATTGTTTTTTAATCTTTTCATATATATCCTCTTTCTTCATTACAGCTTCTTACCACCCATATTGCCCTTTGGGATACCTCTCTCTCTGCAAAGCTAATTGAATTCAGGCCTTAAATTTAAGGATTCTACTGCAAAATCCATGGGAAAACAGAAATACTAAAAATAAGAGACAGAAAATGATAGAACTTCCAAAATCTCAGAAAGTTCAGAAAATGTAGCCCATGCTGCAGTTCCTAATGTCCTGGGCAAGCTGGGCAGGCAGCCGACACTGCTGTATTATCCTGCTCTGCTCCTGTTTCTGTAAGTGGAATTCAATAACCCTCATCTCTCATCCTGACCCGAAGAGAAAGGTCCTGCTCCCCCACTTTCTGCAGCGAGGCTCAGCTTGAACTCCTGGACTAGCACGAAGTTGACAAAAAAAATGCCCCTTCATATAAATTGGGTGAATTGTTCTCTGAGGACCTGTGGACTAAACAGAACCCATTTCACAGAAAGATTTACATGTTAAGACTGCGTGATTAGGAGCCTCCATTCCAAGATTCACATGACTGGACTTAAACGCCAGGTGTGCCCCTGACTCGTTCCCTAGACTTGGACAAGTTTCTTTAACTCCATGAGTAATAGTTTCTCATCTAGAATAATAATGGTTGTTTGAGAATGAAGAGCTAATCCATAATGATACCTTCATAGGTGTTAGTAGCTATCATTATTGTTATTGTTAGTCAGGGGGCTGCATATTTGTGTTCCCCCCATTGATTCACAGTCAATGAAAAGCAATGAGTCTTCTACCTCTCCCTGAAAACTTGTCATTTAGATGCAGTCAATACTGTGGTTATCTAGTGATATTCAGTTTTAAGGGCAAGCTGAGCTAAAAATCTATACATGAATATAGGTTCAAAAGTTGATATCTCACTTACATGCAGCCCCATGAATTTTCAGGATTAGAAAACCAGCATCATTACCTTCAAGAAGTTCTGTGGATTCATATCAGAATGTGAACTAGGGAATCGATATTTTAGCAATAGTGGAGCCTGAAAACGTGACTCCTCTGGAGTACCCTGTGGACTAGACGAGGCAGGTGTCTATACCAGCTATTTATTGGCTGGGAAGACAATGGTCAAAGATATTTATTTGAGGCTGTGATTATTTTTTACTAAACCAAGCCCACTAGTGTGATCTGAAGGTAATTACTGAAAGGGGATGATTAAAATGATTATTGGACCAATTTACATAAGTATTTGCTATGATTTTTTTAAATAGTAAGTGAGCTCTGGTAACAAAATAATGATGAATAACTTCTATGAATTCTTAGAATTTGGGACCTCTTGAAACATTTTCAAGTAGAGATGCCACCTCTGCCAATAACACTGGTCAACAGTGATATTGTTACTGACTTAAAAAAGCCCTAATCTGTAATATCATGGTGTGCTGAACATGAATATAACCCTGAAAATTTTTGATTAGCTCTCGTTTTGAAGATATTTCATAAATTCATTGTATATATTTCACCGTGTAAATTTATCCAGTAGGACTGCAACAACATCCTAAATCAGCCTAGAATGATGTAATATTGCATCGCATTGCATAATACCATCATGGACACATCATCCAGAGTTGATTGCATCATTTTCTGATGCAATGCAATGCTAATGCCAGGCGGCTGCTGAAGTAAGCTGACGTCAGCAGTGCACTAGATAAAGCCCTGTCGGAAAAATTGAGCCTTGAAAATATTTCAGACTTTGTGCAAGACAGTTGAAGCTACTGTTCCACAGAACTGTTATTATTTTATCCATTTAGGTACAATACAGAACAGTCATGCCTCAAAAGTGCATTAATAGCATGGACAATTTCTGCTCTATTGTGGGGAAGTGACATTTGCCAACCAGAAGAAAAGTATCACTTTCAAGTGAAGAAGGCTTATCATCTTTACTTCGGATGCAAGGTTGGTGACCAAAACAAGCCTTTTGCCCCACATATATGCTGTGCTACATGTACAATACAGCTTTCACAGTGGTTAAATGGCAAAAGACCATCAATGCCATTTGCAGTACCCACAGTGTGGAGAGAGCCAAGCAATCACATAAAAGACTATTACTTCTACTCTTTCCAGTGGAATAACAAAGGAAAAGAAGTCAAGAATAGTCTACCCAAACATTCCGTCTGCATTGAGACCAGTTCCACATGGTGAGGGACTTCCTATTCCAGAACCTCCAGCACAATATTCTCTTGATTCATCTGATGAGGACAAGGGTGAGCCCACCTGCCCTTCTCCTGTTCTATCAGCATGCAGTGATGCAGATTTTCACTGTGGTGCATCATCAACCCCACACAGACTAACACAGGAAGAACTCAATGACCTGGTTTGTGATTTGGACTTATCCAAGAACAAGGCAGAATTGCTAGGCTCAAGACTCCAACAATGGAATCTTCTAGAAGAAGATGTCACAATTACTTTCTATCAAAAGCGCCACCAGCAGTTGGAGCCTTGCTTCAGAAAG